>JAQFXY010000127.1:0-56079 GCA_034693865.1 Ceratophysella sigillata
CGCCACAACAACAACACTCGAGACATACGCCAACTGGGTCAGTTGAGTTATGTTGCACTTGATAAGGTACTGACCAATCCTTTGGGGGGGGAGGGACTCACGCGTATTGAGGCTAATTGTTAGTATGCAGAGCGAGAGCAAGGTTAATTTTGAACGCTTTTCCTTCGTCCAGACTTTCTCTATTCTGCCCAATTCGCACGTAAGGCCCAAATTCATATATTTGATGAGCGAGTCGTGACCAGCATCACATAGAAACTGTTGGGACTTTCATGCCATGAAAAATTCACCCCGATCCAAATCAATAAACCGTTGTTTTATCTGAACCAAAAGTGCATAAATAAGAAGAGGAAACCGCCGACGAGAAAGTCTATATCGAACCACAAGGGCACATTCTCAACCGATGGGTTTACGGTTAACCGATTACTTACAAAGCCGCAGCCCATGTCTTTAGAGGAAAACTGCGTAAAGTCGATTAAAAAGAAAAAGTAAATTCAATTCTAGCTAATATGGACACCGCCTCTGCCTTTGTAAGTCGGTACAAAGATAAGATTAACGACGGCGTTGCCTAACTAACTGAGCATTCCAAGTTGTTGAGATCTATTAACCCAAAGATCGTGACACTTGACCCAGGGTCGTTGCGACCAGTTGCTGCTGGAATCGGACACTATGCTGACTTGATATCGATCACTCAATTGATTAATAATAACAACATCAATAACACGAATAATGACGGCCGAAATGATTGCTTATTAAGAAAAAAGATCGAGACAAGAATTATTCAAATATCGCATTCGTAGCTTGCTCGGAAGATCCTTGGCACACATGGAACGAGCAGAGTTGTTGCACGAGTACGAGTCACGCGAACGAGTCGATCTAGGCCAAATCTATAAACGCATCCCAAACTCAAAATCATTATCATCTACGGCTCATTCATACAATCTGTCTTACATCAATCGCCATTACAGCACCGTGTATAATTTTGAAGACTTGTCCCAATTCAAGAAACATAAATGGCCGGATAAGGTACTGTAGAACGACTTGTAATACGGGCTGGTCTACAAGATGATGGCGGACGCAGAAAACATAACGCTAGTAGTCGTGGGCAATGGGGGAATCGCATGTCGGGAAGGGCGAGGCTACGCCAAAGTCTGGTTTCACTAATAATTAGTGCGGTTTTCAAAGAAGAAGAGCATCATCATATTTGTGTCAATCCCCAAGTACCTATCGTCGCAGATGTGCTTGAAATGTGGTGACCACTTGTCGCCATTTAAAACCCACGAGCAGGAGACGGCTTGAGACACCGACCTTATTGCGTCTAGTAAGAATGTTCCTACGCTTGACCCGGTGAGTGGGTGCCATACGTCCTCATTTGAAAAGCCATTTTCAAAGTTTGCTTATTCGGACCAGTCCATCATGCCGTTTGGCACACCCAATAATGACACTAGCCGCAACCGCCATCCACACCATCCACACCAAAAGACACGACCTAGTGTAATAATTGAGCCCGTAAAGTCCACGACGTAAAATTCTGCCACGGCTGCATGACTGTATTCAACCAAGGCGTAAATGCCGCACGCAACATCACGTTATACTTTATATCTTTACTTTAAATTAGGTCCCTTTCGTCTCATTTGAACAAATTCCACAAGAAGGGTATACTTGCTAAACGAGCAGAGACACAGTTGGTGAATTATGAGTCGCTCCCTATAATCAATGGAGTAATTAAACGAAACGTCATCGATGAAGCCCATACACTTGTAAAACGATCTAAACAATGATTTCACATGAACTGAAACAATACTAAATCTATTAAATTGTAGCCATAAACAGTATGCCAGCTGTTTCGAGTTCTTAATTTTATCAAAAAAATATTTGAGCCGGCTGTGATGTATATGCCACACATTAAACGGGCGAGACCCAATGACCCACCGAATGTGCAAACCGTACAATCAAAATTATCAAATTTACCCAGGGATATACTTTCGATTATTTGCAGGTTCTTCTCTGTGCCTCAATTATTACCCATCTCAAAAATTAACGTCACTTTTCGACAAATCGTAATTAATATTCCAGTAGTTCTTGTTCTCAACGAAGTCGCAAAAACGACTCACTTATTTTCCTTATTTCGCCGAATAAAGGGTATTAAAATAGATGCGTCGCTCGAGATTACTAAAGATGAATTATCAAAATATAATTTTACGTGCACAAGTTCGCTAACTATTACGCTTGGAGATCAATACTATAATGATCGGCTGGGATTAATACCAACAATAAGAGCATTATCTTCACACCCTACACTGTGCAATACAATCAAGCGAATTCACATTATAGGGGACTCAAATCTAAAATTTGCCAATGCTCGAGCTAGCATTCTATCTAAATTTAAAAAAGCGAAAATAACGCACGACTGTACCATACTACTCGAAAATGCCACTACTAAGACTTATCATAGAGTAGAAGCCGTATTATACAAGGATGGCAAGGAGTTGATGGATGATATGAATCGAGACATTGATCCAATGGTTTATTTTAGTTTATTTAGGTATAATATTGATTTTGATGACTACCTCCACAACTACGCTAACAATTTGCTTAAATTAGTAGACAAAATAGATGTTTGTGTGATACTGAGGAACAAGCAAGAGGTCATCTTGTTGAATAATTTTTTTATCGAATATTTAAACAACGATTTTAAACTATTGACGTCACATGCATTCCATTTGTGTGTGTGCGTGGGCAAGACAGTCGTCAAGTTTCATACTAATATAACAGACTTTACAAAGTTTTCAGACCATTTATCCGAGCGAATCACTTTTTTCACAAACAAGTACAGTGCAGAATTTATAAATAAATATTTCCGAATTCTCGGTGCACATCAATATGATTCAGTCTATATATACAATGAACAGTACTACATATATATTATGCTACTTGACTCGTTAGTCAACTCCTTAAAAGGGAAAAAGAGTGGGTTTTGTTCAACTGAAATTGAATACATTGATTACAATTTTAGTAAACTGAGCGGTACAATTCTCAGCCAGCCGCAATTATTAAACACTTTATATGCATCAATCAAGCATGCGGTACATCCAATTGACCTTGACGAGAACCAGGACAATTTAGTCCATACAAGGTCAGAAATTCAAACAAAAGATTACTATGTTCACTTATCAAAGAAGGTCACAATTAAATTAACATATCAGTTGATAGAAACAATGTTTAACTTACCAACTAGACCCGACCTATACTCATCCGCCTCAAAATATTATCCCACCTGCCTTTTATTAAAAAACCATCAATGCGCTACGATTCAAGAAGCTGTGTGCAATCTATCGCTCGACATTAACACACCCATGATCGATCTTATATTTAATGCGCTTATCGGATTTCCACAATTGATTAAATTATCGTTAACAAATTATTCTGTTTTTGATAAAACACCAATGAACGAAAACATCTGCCTATCGTCCTCAGCCAAGCTACCAGTGACCTGTCACAATCTTAAATTATCCCACAAAGTGCACCAATATCCATTAATTCAATCGTTTACTGCTCATAACAGTAACACAATCTTTAACTTGACAATACTCTGCGATTTTATTAAATTAAACGAATTTACTCATGAGGATTTACAAAACACAACTACATACATACAAAACTTTAAGCAACTAACAACTCTCAAATACAGCCTTTCTTATATCAATTACAGTCTACCCTTACAATTAGACCACACCACCGACCTCTTATCTAAATTATTATTCTATCATTTAAAGTTAAAAAAAGTTGAAATATCGGAAACAATCACCAATAGGCCATCATCAAGTGAAAAACAATTCAAAGCTCTCCTACAAATGCCCAATATCAAGTCCAAGATATCCGATTATCTTTGTCTCATATCGTCTGCACTAGCTCGCGAAATAGACATAAAAATTTACGACAACATTCACAAATTCATTAACATTAAAAGAAAAGAATTAGAACTATTACGCTAATAAATTATATATATGTGGTATCAATATATAGGTTATATTTAACGCAAAGGAAACCTTGGGTAGACAAATTAAATAGATTGATGGTGAATAAATTCACCAGTGTTAATAATATTTTTGTTCTTTTTTTTTTGTTCTTTTTTCTGTTTTTTTTAAATATTTTTTTTTTTGCTTTTTTTTTTTTTTTATATATCGTTTGTAGAAGTACTATGCGTGCATATAATAAAAATAGTTGATAACAACTTGGTTTAGAGATGGCGTGTTGATTTACCCACCGAATCCGTATAGGGTCTTTCCCTGGCGTTTCAATGCATAGACAACATCCATAGCAGTTACAGTCTTACGGCGAGCGTGTTCGGTGTAGGTAACGGAATCTCTGACGATCGATTCTAGGAATGATTTAAGTACTAGACGAGTTTCTTCGTAGATAAGACCAGAGATACGTTTGACACCACCTCTGCGGGCTAGACGACGGATAGCAGGTTTAGTAATTCCTTGAATGTTATCTCTCAAAATCTTACGGTGACGTTTAGCACCTCCTTTTCCTAGACCCTTTCCACCTTTCTATATATTAAATTGATATGTTTGAGGATTAGAGACACATTTTTTAAATAAAAAAAAAATTGGCGCGAGACAAACAGTTTTTAGAATAAAATTTAAATTAGAAAAAATATAACTTTAAAAAAAAGATGCGCTACTTGTGCAGCCCCTTTTTATCCTCGCAGGGTCGGTTTGGGTAATACAAATTATATTCACTAATAAACTTACTCCTCCTCTTGATACTCCAGACATTGTTTAGTTGACGGTTAAGCTGATAAAATAAAAATTAATTGTAATTAAAGCGAATGCAAGCGATCAGCAAAACAACAGATATATATTCTAACTTTTTACGCCCCCGAAAAATTGGTTTTGTTGCGCCCCGGGGCCAGTCCATAAAACGCGTCATCTGGTTGGTCAACCGGGTATGTGAAAAATATTTTTTGTATTTCAAAATTGTTTTTTTGAGATTGGGCATATAAATCGAGCCTATCCGAGTTACCTCAACCCATTAAAGTACAGCCAGCCGCTTTTCACCGACATATTGGTGATGGGTCTCGCCATTGTCAATTATTTATATTTAGATTGTATTTATAACTAACAAAACTATTCTTATCCTATTTATTAATTAGTATGTATTGGTTATTAGAACATCTTGGTAGAGCTATAGTGAACTGAAGTAATAACATTCTTTTTCAGTAAGCAACGGGCGAGCAATTTCCCCTTTTCACTGAATTCCTTGGTTGCTGGAATATTGGCCGTAAAGATGACAGTGCGCAAGTCTTCGTGGGATGATAATAAGGACTGTAGGAACCATTCGGCTTGGGCGGTGACACTGGATTCAAGTGCCTGATTGTTCACCATGGCTAGCTCGACTTTACGTAATTTGCGCATGTTTTGAATAAGTTGTAAGATTTTTGGGAGCTTACTATTTGTAGGAATTATGCTAACTAGTTTACGAGTAGCCCAGTCTAGTGTGGTAATTGTTAACTTTTTAAATACACAAGTGTTTGCACTCATAAAATCCACGATCGCCCCATTCTCCGGCATTATTGGCGTTGCATGCAGCGAAAAGTGGTGCAAAGTAGACAATTCATTGAATTTAACCGGGTTGCTGTAATCGTCTTCAGTGCACGCAACAACATTTAATGCCAGCCCTTTCAGTCGATTAAACACATGGAGTTGGCGAAGAATGTTAGAAACGTCGCTGTAAACACAGCACAAGTCTAATTTACGTATATTTAATGGATTAAATTTACCAATTAACTGATCAGTGGCTGTAAAAGAGAGGGCACACGATAGATGGGGAACAGAACCACATTTATTGTCCATTAAAAGTTCGTATGGGACATGCTTTAATTTCAAATACACCGTGTCCTCTGGACTAGCAGTGCTAATTTTTGACATGATTGTATTTATCTTGTTGCTCAGTTTGCGAATAGAATATAGCCCATACTTTATCAAATTAACTTGGATTTTTGGAACTAAACTCCCTGATAAGCGAGTAATATGCACAAACAAGTCTTCTTTTCTATTTCTCTTAGCCTTCCATTGTTCTAGGACATTATCTTGTGAAACGAACCTATATTTCACATTGCCTTTTTTAATAACAACAGGCTTTTTGGTAATAGAATCGATGTAAGTTAAATGATCCAAAATAATCTTATACTGATAACCATTTAATTGACTTGCTGCATCAAGATCTTCCTCCGGTATCTTTCTATCCTGCATACTTGTATCTACATCCTTTTTGCCATACCGAGCAAATTCAGCGAGCGAGTATTCAAACTCTAATTGTGTCCCATTAAGAAAATCTCTTACGACTGACTCAACTATTTCAGCGAATTTTTTTCGGGCTTTATGCATGGCGATTGTCGTATTGTGTAAGGAAAGTGGAACTCCATAGCGTTTAATATTATAACTGTATTCCGGGCCACTATAGTATCTCAACAGGGCTTTTAAAAAGTTCAAGTAATGTCTTTCCAATGGTTGCGTCATGAATATCAAAGTTGGAATCGATTTCTCTTGGTTGTATGACAGTATAGTATTAGTAAACGTAGAGTAACTATCCTTATCAATACCTCTCTTTTTCCCGTTGATCTCCATTTGATCGACTTGTATAAATATATCACTCGATGAAATGTTTCGATTAACATTGTATGATATGGAGTCTAGTAAATTGCTCAAGAACGATTTGAACACTAACAACGGATGTTGTTGTACTTCTTGATCATTTGCCCGCGATGGTGTTTTCTGTTCAAAAATTTGTTCATGCGTCGTGCTGTGTTCATCAACCATGTATTGAAGGTTCAAAAGCTGCATTCGTTTCATTTGTATCAAATGAGACAACTTCTCCCGATCATGCACGTCATAATTAGACAATACCAGTTCTTCCTGCTTTGCGTTTGAAACAAGCGCCGTATAATCCAGCAAGTTAACAACTTTTAACTGATCGTTTCTGTCATACAATGCGTTCAAAACATCATCTTTCTCCTTATCAGTATTTCCTTTCGTTATAATAAGCTCGACTACTTTATTTATTTTTAATTCGAACTTGTTGAAATTGATTTGATGTGTTATTAAATCTCGAAAATCGGTGTACGGAATTTTTAACCTGTCTTTATATTGTTTTACGAGCAACTTTATCGCCAACAACTCCTCCTTACTAAAACTAGCCAAAACTATAGATCTGTTCATCAATAATCCAACTGTTAAATGATCTATAAACATGTCAACATCTTTATCGAGTACAGATGCCACTAGTGATTGCGTTATCTTTAATGAATTTTCATTCTCTTGTACTCTTTGGTTCCATTTATTCTTCTTTGCAATATAACTTTGATAATATGCGTCGGCCTCTTCTTGGGTAACTACGGTATTAACTATAAAAGCCTGGCTCTTACTAAGCAAGTATAGGTAGTATTGGGATATGTCCGTTACATCGCTCGAATACTCAATAAAAGTCATACAATCTTTGACTCTATGGATAAACTTTACACGCTCCAATTTCTTGCAATGTTTCGCCATAAACCGCATAATATGCAACACACCAAGTGTGTAATTCGAAGAAGACGGGTAAATGATCGTCAATTCCAGATATGAGACTTGTTTTACAAAATAAAGTCGTTTTACAACCTTGTCTAACCGTTTACCCACAATAACCATCTTTTCGGCTACCGATTTTTTCGCATCTTCTGGTTTAAACTGGAATAAATCAGACATACGGTACGTTGCATTGTTAATCTCTATCCGACTTAATCGCTTAAATACCTTCAGCTGCTCGTTCAAAGAATACATATACAGATAATTCGTATTAAACGACAGTTGGTCAAAGTATATAACCGCGACATTCGTCACCAAATGGACATGGTTTTTCAATCGGACTAGCAGCGACAGCCCATCGTGACTATTTTCAAAATTCAGCATAATTATCTTAACATTCCGGAAATTAAACGATGAAAACACCCGCTCTAGTAGTTTCATTGGTTTCCCCAACTTGATCGTCTTAATATTTTCAAAATCAACCCCATTTGTGCTCAGATGAATGCACAAATCGAAATCAAGAATATGCGTGTTCATCCGAATAATATCCCGAAACCTACTATTAAGGGGGAGAAGAGAATAATTGAACGTCGGTGTTAGCCGATTAAGGATCCGTCCAATCACCTTGTCCGGCAACTGCATAAACTTGACCGGCCCTTTTTTCATATTACCCATCGTCAACGGTGGTGAAAAATCCAAGTCTAAATTAATCAAATCGTCCATCGCATGTATTAGCTGTAATAGATATATGCATAGATATGATTATTTGGGCGTGAAGTTACAGGTTTCATACATTAATTAATTAGGTGAACCATTCACATGGCTATGAATAGGGACTAAATTTGCCAACCTCAAATTTTTATTAATTTTTTTTTTTCCAACTTGTTTATTACATATATAAAAAAACATTGCATGACAATTATCGGATATATCTCTTATGTAAGCCTAGCAATTAAAAGACAAAAGGTGGATATTGAGGGACTAATGTGTCTTAGTTTATATACTTTACACCCTAAATCTTTATAAATTTCAGTTAAATTTGCTTAGCATTGGCAAGTTTAAAACGACTTGAAAAATTTCAACCAAAATCGCCTGGTTAGCTCAGTCGGTAGAGCATATGACTTTTAATCGTAATGTCGCGGGTTCGAGCCCCGCATTGGGTATCATTTTTGGTGAAATTAACAAGATTAGATTTCTTATTTAAGGTGATAAAAACCTTATTTAAGCTATTTTTTCTTTTTTTTTTAAACATAATTTACATTTTATTAAATAAAAGAGGTAATTAAACAGTAAACCATATACCCCCATTGACGGGGGCTTCAATCAATTATTACAATAGGGGTTGCCGGGAGCATTATTGTACTACGAGCTAAGGAGCGCGCTGGCACAGGGAGAGAAGAAGGCACACACTATCGAAAAAAGATCCCAATGTGTGAGGGAAAACTAGCAGTGGTTGATTTAGTTTAGGCTTTGTTTGGGATTCGCCATAGATGGGAATGATTGTCTTATGGGTGTACATCATGTTGTACTGCTGGCTCATCTTGATTGTGTGGTTTATTGTGGCCCTGCGAGGTCGCTAGCATTCGGCGCCTGATCGGGTGAATTTCTTGAAGGAACCCCGCTAGCTCTCTTACACTCTTGTCTTGGTGTATATCCTCTACGCATCCGATAAGGTAAGGTATAGAGTATTAATAAAGTATTTTTTTTTGTGTGCACTCCATGTTGGGCACGTCCTGATCATGTGTTCTATTGTCCCTGGTTCGAATAATGCACAGAAGGGACAATTAATTTAAAGTGTTCCGGTATTACTTTCATATGGGACAGTTTTTTCGCGGTGAGGAATATCCCCACCCTTTTTTACTGTACGTGGTAGCCGAATAGTCGCTAGTTCGATTGTCCAGGTCTTAATCAATTTGGGTTCGTGCCTTGATTATTTACTAGGAGGTAGGTTCGACAATTTCACTTTTTTTCTTAATGTATGGGCATGTGACTATACCATTTAATCTTTCGACAATATCTTTGTTTGTAATGCTTTAGACTCGCTCTTCAAGCGTTTCTTTGTTTTTCGACATTAGGCAACTTTTTGGTTTTGTGCGGGTAGTAGCATGGCCATTTCATTTATTTTTCAAAAAGAGTTTTCAAACTTTCAATTTCTTCTTCCAAGGACTTGATTTTTTGGGCCATCTGGCGTGCTTACTTCCTGTAGACTATTTTACAATCCCGTGATTGCGTTGTATCTTGCCGAATAATATTATCTGATATTTATTTGGAAAATATCGGCTAACAATTACCTCTTATCCAACTTTCTATTTTGACTGCTGAATCACACCTAGTATGAAAAGATATTCGCTAAAAGCAAATGTTTGTATATCACATGGAAGAAGAATGTATACTGATACGTCACAGCAGTTAGGGCCATTTTCCACCTCTCTGAATGACTTTATTTTTGCAGAACTTAACTCCATCCCGGCAACCATCCATAATCGATACGGCGAGATAGATTTACCCAATAATGATTGCAAGCCCCTTAAAAGCAATTCTTCAATACCGCTTGTGCAAAATAAACGCGTATTTCTTGAGATAATGAATGCGTTGGATGGTAAAAAATTTGAGAATATTCCAGTGGTACTTCCAGAGCAAACTATAAAGAAAAGTACCAAGACACCTACCCATCACACGAATAAAAGCAGCACCAAAGAGAAGTATAAAAAAGTTCATCATGGGGAATTGTCGATTTTATTAAAAACAAAGACACTGCCAACGCACAGCAAGGCTAATAATATCACGGCTACTCCAGGCGATGTAATTTTACAAGATTCATCTGTTAAAACCAATGAAATAAGAGACAATAATGCCGATAAAATGTTAAAAGCAAAATCATTACCTAAATTCAATGCAGATACAAATTCAATACTAAAAGCACTCATGCGTCCACCAAAGTTGTCCACCGTTAAAGAGGACAATTCACTACCCACAAAAAAGCTTACAACAGATGTACCAGATAACATGCCCACGAAGGCATTATTAACTAAACAAAATTTCCAGGATATAAAAAAGACAATAGCTAGTGAGATTACACTACCCACACACGAGAAGCTTTCGATACTTCAATCAGGCATGTCACACGAATCTATATTAAAGGAACTCATGTGTTCAACAAAGTTGTCCACCGTTAAAGAGGACAATTCACTACTTACATTAAAGCTTACAACAGATGTACCAGATAGCATACCCACGAAGGCATTATTAACTAAACAAAATTTTCAGGATACAAAAAAGACAATAGCTAGTGAGAATTCACTACCCACACACGAGAAGCTTTCAATACTTCAATCAGGCATGTCACACGAATCTATATTAAAGGAACTCATGCGTCCACCAAAGTTATCCACCGTTAAAGAGGACAATTCAGTACCCACAAAAAAGCTTACAACAGATGTACCAGATAGCATACCCACGAAGGCATTATTAACCAAACAAAATTATCAGGATATAAAAAAGACAATAGCTAGTGAGATTACACTACCCACACACGAGAAGCTTTCGATACTTCAATCAGGCATGTCACACGAATCTATACTAAAGGCACTCATGCGTCCACCAAAGCCATCCACCGATAAAGAGGACAATTCACCACCCACAACCAAGCCTATATCGGAAGCTACTAGTCCCATTAAAAACATTGGAAAGCTATCTTCAAATAAGGAACTTATAAGTAGATTTTTTCAGGGTGATTTTTCTAACCAGTACATGGCCAATGAATTACATAGTGTATCATCAAAAGAGGAAACTAAAGTTAAATTAACCCCCCTACAATCGAGTGAAAATATAATTATTAATCGTAAGGATGACCCCAGCAAGCCGTTATTTACCATACGCAAGCATGGGAAAATGTTATTGTCTGCCCGGTTTGTTCTTCCACGTGCATCTCTCGTTGCCCAGCTCAAGTCTAAATTTAACACCACCTAATTGCCGTACTTAGTAAAATAAAACAAACATTTATTACTTAGACAAATATACCAAGAAATAAAACAAAAACACTATCCTCCGTTATACTTCTGTTGGTGTGTAGATAGGAGAGCTGACTGTGGTGTTCGCGGAATAGAAGGCTGGGTTTTCTGAGTTGGACCATGCGTTGGTTGTGGCAGAGGAGGTGGCACTAATGCCTTTGTGCCGGGCATAGTAATAGTATCCGGCGCCTACAGCTGCAGCTACAATCGCGGTAGCACCAGCAGCCGCCCCTATAATAGCGCCAGTACTGATTTTTGGATCGTCTTCCTCCCTTATTTCATCCGTGGGTGGTTCAATGGGACACTCGCGATAATCTCCGTCTTTTCTGTCATCGCACTTTCCGTCGTTGTAGTCGATTGGGATTTCAAATTGGGAATTGCAGTCCTTGGCCGTAAAGTAGAACTTGCGAGTGATTTCGGTCCAGTAACGTTCGCCACACGCTATTTCTGCGTCGTTGTTGTGTTCGGTGTAGGTCTCGACCCAGCCCAGCGGAGGCCCTGGATCTGTGCTATCTGAATAGCGGCAGTAGGCACACTTATGGATTTGTACATCGTCGCACAGCTTCTGGTCCCCAAGCAGTGTAGCGGAGCATGTGCCTGTGGGGTAGTTTGCGTACAGATTTAGGT
Organism: Ceratophysella sigillata; assembly: GCA_034693865.1. Classification (NCBI taxonomy): domain Eukaryota; kingdom Metazoa; phylum Arthropoda; class Collembola; order Poduromorpha; family Hypogastruridae; genus Ceratophysella; species Ceratophysella sigillata. Next base: position 12,206 of record JAQFXY010000127.1, read on the forward strand.
CCAATGTGCTGCAATTATCCGAGTACGCCACAAACTGCGACGTGATGTTTATTTGCGCATAATCCAAACACTTTTCGGCTGGAATATTTGTCCTGTCCACTTCTTCCCAGTATCCATTGGTTGGAGGGTCTTCGGTGGTGGAAGGCCGGCATATCACACAGTCTGGATACGGCTTTTCGCAATTATGGAAGCTTCCAGGTTCGGACTCGAAGCATTGCTTTATGTCGACCGGGTACTGGCTCAAACTATCGCCATCGCTGCAGTTGGTTATATATATGTGGTAGGTTCCCTTAGTTTCCGTGTATGGTCTTTCAAAACATGCTGGCGGCGTGTTGAACTCTTCGCTTGTTTTCACCCATTCGGCGTGATGCGTTCCGTTAGGCGTGCATGACAATTCGGTGCTTATGATATCAACAAGATCGGCCAGTCCTTCGAAATCGGTTGTTTTAAAGATATACTTATCTTTATTTCCTTCGCCGACTACTTCAATGAGCTCAGGCATGCTGTAATTAGCGATTCCCACCGCGATCATTACAATCCCACTTGTGCGCATCGCTTCAGCGACTTGTTTCCCGTTATACCCCTCAGTCGCTTCGCCATCGGTGAGAAGCATCACAATCTGTTTGACCTCTGGTCTTTTGTTTACCGACCCGTTGATCAATTCATAAGCCCGCTCCAGTCCTTTGCTCGTGTAAGTATTTTTGCCTAAATACGCACTTTTCAATACCACCCGCTCAAACACACTGTTATCTGTAGAGCAGCTGCATGACACATCAACAATACATTCAGCAGTGCAGTCATTATCAAATAAAATCTCATTAATAACAGATTCGCTGTACTTGATATACCCGATACGGACTTTATCGGATGCTAGGTGGAAATGGCCCGAAAAATCATGAATGAAATTCTTAACCAGGGTCCAGTTCTCAGGCTTGATACTTCCCGAAGAGTCTACGACAAAGTGTAAATCGAATTGTTGATCGCTGGATACTTCGCATGTTTCACCCATACTATGACAGACCCCACACTCGCCTACTATTACTTCAGGCACTGGATCACATGCCACGGTGTCTTCCAGCCCGTCTCCTTTGCATTCTGTACCAGGGACTAAAATAGTCCCCTCGCCACAAACAGTGCACGGCTTGCAGTCCTTCCCGTCCATATCATAAAATTGCCCAGCCGAACATATTATTGCTTCGGTGGCACACTGGACGGGAAGACTCGTCTGCAATGAAAACACAGATTGGGTAACGTGGCGTTCAGCATGGAAGATTGATATCGTGTACTGATTACCAACAACCAAATGGCACTTATCTATCACATCCTTCAGTACAAAACTAACTTTCTGCGACCCGTGAATGCCCCCAATATCCGCTACAAGCACATTATTCAAGTATACCCAAAAATCATCGTCCCCGTAAAATTCAAATAAAGCCTCCTTATCTACAGAATCGTCAAATAAAAAGGTCATTTCCAACTGAGTCGTAAAATAAAAATTATGCAAGTGCGAATCATTGCCTGATTCATGGTTCGGGATATCAAATTCGTCTAATGGAAAAAAATTATCGCTATAAAACTCTAACAACTCGCCATGGCTAAATGTCAAGAATACATCATGTTTCGTTGAATGCACAGAGTCAGTATACCAGTAACTAAAGTTTTCTTGGGTCGAAAAGGCCTTTGGATCAGTAACAGCCTGGTTGGTTAATACAGGCACGCCCAACGATGATAAGTTCGGTTCTACGGCCCCTACCTCAGGCACCCCAGAGACCCGTCCAAAATCGTAATGCCCACCCACACGATCGTATTTAGCAAAATCTCGCAATCGCATAGGAATATAACATTCTGTCCCAGATCTACCAAGATTCGAATTATCATACACCAACAAGCCAGAAACTACATCATGCGAATACATAAGCGCCAAAATCAGCATCAATAGTTCCATAAATGACATTTTCGTTATCTATTTTTTTTTCGTACACTACCACTTTTTTCTTTCTTCAAATAAATTCAATTGTTCGTCACGTACGTAAGAAATGAAAAATATACAAGTTAATATAAACTTTTTGATTTTCGAATATAAGGCTAATTGTTACATAACAATGTATTATATTGCATCAACAAATTATTTTTTCGCATATACCCTAGTAATTACTAATTCAGATCTACTTTGTCTAATTATATTTGCAAATTTTTCCAGTATATAAATACTACAATCTACAAATGCAGTCATCAGCGATGGTTAATTTTCCACCATTTTACACGTAAGCGATCCGATAAAAATTACTATTAACTTATTTTAATACATAGTATTTTCAATCTCGATATTATTTATTCTATCCGCTTCATTTTATTACTCTAGGTTACAAATCCATGACGAGTCGAAAGCTCGACAACTTCGGTTTTGGGTCGAATTATTTATTCTGCACGCCAAAACAAAGAAATTATACCACCTTTTTGAGCGAAGTTTCGTGGAACTAGAGATATTTAAAAATGAACAGATAAATAGACAAGCGACTCCAGAATTAATCACCGCGATTCAACAAGAACTACTGGATAGAGGTACATTTATCAGACACGTCGTATAATTTCAAAATAGAATTATTATTGTAACTTGCGCCACATGAGTAACTAATAATACAATCATTATATCAAACAGGTATTATCAGACTAATCGCTAAACAGAAACGGTATGCCGTCTTTTGGAAGAGTATCTCTGAGTGGGGGGATTGTTTTGTGAAATTCGCCAAGCGAGACTATGCGAACGACCCTATTTACACAGCATTTGAGCTCACGCAAGGGTCTGAAACACAAAAGGAAGAGTTTCATGGGATGGACGATGATTTTCTCACCGCTGTCATGAAACACCTGGAATCCCAAAAGAAAGTTATACTCTTTTCGGGGCAAGATACCCATGAACTCGGGATTAAATTTATGTAATAAAGGTATTGGCTATAAAACATAGTTTTTGTTTATTATAATTGATTGTCAATAGGTGATCGTTGTCACTGGTGAAAATGTTATCGATTACTTTGGGGCGTATGATTTTTTCCCCCATTCAAAGGGTACATACCGGAATTTAATCATATGGTCTATTTGTTTCTTAAGTGTTATATACGTCAAAAAGAAGAAATAGATCACTAATATTGGCCAAAATACCTCAATGTTAAAGATGTTGAAAAACGTTCCAAAGATGGACGCTACTGTCGCTAAAAATGAGCGCGTCCAAAACTTGAATTCGGGCAACCGGCGGATAAACGGCCTATATTCATCGTCATTAGTTGTCGGTAATATTGGTCCATCTTCATAGCCGTCATTATCTAGTAAAAATATTGATTGAAAAGGGATTAATGATTTATATCAATTACAACATGTCTATAATTTACTTCCAAGATTATACCTTCGGGGTCAAATTGCGGACTGAGAAACAGAAGAAACAGGTTCAGTAAATAAATCGATAATCCATAAGCGATCACATAAAATGCTAGTGTATGTAGTATATAAATACGTGTCAGGAACATGAGTTATTGTATGTATATGCGCTCCCAACTATAATTAATGCTGACGAATCCGAACCTTTTAGCGTAAACACTCGGTACCAAAAAAGTAAGAACAAGGCCAAACTGAGTGCCCATCTTGGTTTGACGTATAGCGAAATGTTGTCTAAAAACGATTGGATTTTCTATATGAGATGGACAATGGTGTTAATGCAGCTATGAATAATAATAATTTCATTTTTTTTTAAAAAAAATCACCCAAACGTATCAACGGCCGAATTAATATAACTTAAACTTACTAGATCTGCCAGCCTTTCTTGAACAGAAGGCCCATCCAACTCCATTTTTCCCTTTTAAAACGTATACGCTTCTCTTTTATCTCAGTGACAGGGGTTAATTAGGATTGCACAATATGAGGCAATCTTAAAAAGTTGATCAATTAAATAATAAACCGATAACGATATTTGGTCATATGTTTAATTATCAAATCGCAAGGTTCTATTTTTATTACTAAATTAAATTATTTTAGTGTTTCGATTTCATTTGCCTTTTTATCGGCAAATTTGTAGAAGTTATCGTAGATTCGGATATCGACTCCACAAAGAATAACTCGAGATGCTAACTTATACCGTCTAATTATTAATGCTTTAATTCCTGGTGATGCTAATAATATCGGGAAATGTTTTCTTGCAGTGACATCCATCATGGCCGGTTCAGCAATTGTGCATTTTTTCAAGTGAACAAATTCAGTTAGGCTTGCCACCAATTCATTAATATGATCGAATTGCAGCATAAAATTATAGCTGCCATACGATATTTGGTAAACGAGAGTTTCCAGGTTTTTAAACATGCGAAGATCTTTAATACTCTCCTGCATTACTTTTTTAGTGGTTGCATTCCCAATCTTGGTTATGTAAGGATTACAAATGATCTTTTTGATTAATGGTGCATTAATTATGACAAATGATCGTGTTAGTGGGTCTTGTAGCACATGTCCGGACACGGTCAGTTTTGCACATTTGTTGCCTAAACGAGCGTTTGTCGAAGAACTCATGGATTGGTTTTTTAAAAATTTACCCTTGCTGCCTTCGTTTACAAATTCTAAACTGGATAAATGCGGAAATTTGCATAGTACGTCGAGTATATTGCTGAAAAACGGAGTGGTAATGTTTACACAAAGATAACTTACCGCGTCACGAATGTTATTTGTAAAGGTATTAGGCAGTAATACGACATTCAAGTAAATTGAAACGTCTAAAGTTAGCAAATCTGTAGCTTCAGGTAAGTCGATCAAACTTTTAAATTCTAAAAGCGAAAGATAAGTCGTCACGAGCGGGGGTACAACAACGAAATTCGAATAGTTCAGACAATGATGTCTATGGTAATACCCAAACTTTTCCTTATCAGTCAGTGGTTCGTTATATAATAATAACAATTCGTTAAAAATGCAAGTCTGGTCAATTTTAATGTCGGGTGGTTTGGTGTAATCGTAATACAAGTATTCAGTGGTGGCCGAAAAGATGCTGTCAAGTTCGTGATTATCTGTGTTAGGTGCAATTATCGCCATCAAGGTGATATAAATATGATGTCTTTCGTTATACACATAATTTTCATCAGAATGTGAAGCGACACGGAAGTAATGAGTAATCAGGTGTTGCTTGCTTAAACTTGTAAATTCAGGGAGTATTTTCTCCATATGCGTTACAAATCGTTGCAAGTCGTGGACTTGAATGTGAATTTTGACGATTATGTTTCCCAATGAAACAGATAAATAGAGCGCGCCAAGATTAATATTTTTGTACGTTGATTTTGCGTTTTTAAGATCAGTAATAAATTTACATAAATTTTCAATATCCCATATGTGTTTCATGTCAATCGAAAATTTTAATTTTCCACAATATTTTAAACTGAAATTATTGTATAAATAGCGTTCCAATTTTTCCTTCAACTCTTTAATGGTATAATAATATCGACTTCTATAATTATATTCTTCAGTCCAAAAATCCATGAGTGCATCTTCAGATGAATAAACTTTTGTGGATGCACTCGAACTTATAATATTTCGAACCAATATCGTACCATTATTAGTTATTTTTTTCAGATTGATAAATTTAGAAACCATACTTGAATGTTCGTTAATGAAAATTAAGTCGGCATCTTTGGGAAAATGGATTCTTTCGATTGTGTTTTGAAGCGATGGGTTCGTAGAGAGACTTTTAAAAGTTGTATTAACTCCTAGCCGGTCATCATAGTGCCTAGCTCCGCGCACGATGATCAATAACCTCGTATGTCTAAAATCGAACCGATCTAAATCCGCTTTGGTAATAGCTAAGGATACCCCAATTTTAATTCCTACTATACGGCGAAACACGGCCGCTAAATCATGGGTTTTAACGAGTTCATTTAATTCGATAATGACTTTCGTATTTTTTACCATGTTGTTTAAAGTTGAATTTGTTTTTGATACATTAATTAGTTCGGGAATCGAGTTAAATGACAGTATTTTCTCAAGCAACTCATTTGGAATATCCATTAAGTTTAATTCATTTTTATTGGGAGCTACACTTCCATTATTTGGTTTTGTCCGTTTAGCTGGATTCATTTGAGTATTCGGTGGTTGGCCACGTAGCATAAGTTGATTACCATGATTAGTAGGGCCCGTTTATATTCTATTCATCTTTAATTGCCCACAAGGTGCTTAAAAACATTAATTATAAAAGGATATTTTAAAAATGACCGAATCAACTAATAGTTCATTTTTAGCTCCCGAAGAATACTTATCATTTTCACCCATCAAAAAAGATAATAAGGTAATTTAAGAAGTTATATATCCATATAGGTAATGCCCTGCCCATAATAAGCCTAAACCATGTTGCATAGATAAATCAATTAAGCCTACATATCTAATTTTTTTATCAATGTTTTTTTAACCTTTTTAACCCACACGGCTAATATTAGATAACAAACACAGATAATATTTTTGACGAATACCCTGGTGCATGTATTCAAAATGATCATGATTCCCCTGAAGATGAAGAAAAGAATGCCTCAGAGAATTGGCAAGGTAAGATATCTTTTTTTAATCAGTCAAATTATTGCTCAGTATATCACAACAACACCCACCCTTAATTATAAACATTGTACTATTAATAATTATTAGCTATGGAAGATAAAAGGTTTAATTCGTGGGTTAAGAAGGGATTGTCATTTAATGAAATTATGAACGAAATACACGCATATGAACAAAAATTAACATCTAACAGCATATCCCGGATAACGTATGTAATTACACTAAATAATATCTCCCACACTATTTTTAATATACTCACAATATTAATTTAATAATTTTATCACACATATTTACATCACCAGCGAACTTAAATCCAAAACTATGACTCTTATATCTCATGTCAACACGCCAATTGGTAAGTGTCCATCTTTTGTGTGCCTCACACCCATTCACCAATAACTGTATTAACACTGTTAATTCCCACTTTACACGCAACCTCTTAGATCAACTCAAACGTTTCACCAATGAAATATTAGAAGAACGCGACCATTTAGTACTAACCTGCAAAGCGATAGCTAACCTATAACCCGTACTTCCATTTATATGTGGCTCAGCCCCTTATTACCAATCTTTTTAAATAAAACAATACCTTCTTATACATTTTTAAATTACCTCCATTATTTAGTATTTCATACACAATTTACTTAAATTCTTTAAACTCGGGTTGATATGTGTCGAAAAGCGAAGTGATTCTAAGCTTGCGTGTTCTTGCTTGCAGGTTTTTAAAAATAGGGGCATCGTATGATTTGATCTCACATTGAATGATCTTTTGGAGCAAAAAATTTCTGAAATTAGTATCGTGATCGTATACATTGCAAACAGAAGGTTTAAAACTGAGATCAGTTAGATGACGCAATGCTACCTCGACTCGGTATGTTAGTGGGTCGGTATGGTCTATGTATACTACTATAAACCCGTGTGGAAATTGCGCGACGAGTGAATTAGGGTCAAAGCAGGGCCGGCTGCCTTCTAAAAATACGATACTTACAATATCATTCCCAATATGCGCTTTTCTGTACAACTGCTGCGCGCCCTCGGAACTTTGGTATGGAAGCAATGGTGCCACATGGAACATGAATTCAATATCATTCCATTTCGTATATATACTTTCCGTACCGGTTGTGTTGGATGAAACATCAAGCCCGCCTCTGAAACCGGCATGCCCCTTGAGCTTTATTTTATCGCCAAGCAAGCTCGCAAAATGTTCAAATTGTTCACTCGATGCATTCGATAAGTAATCATTATCGTTCGTTTGTCCCTCTTTGACTATAAACAACCCGACTTTATAATTACTGCTAAAATGTTCTTCATCCAATGATAAAATTGCCTTTTCTAACTTTAGGTGAGTGCCGTTAGATGAAACATTGCTGTCGATTACAAATAATTTATTCTTTTCTATTGTATCGAAGGTGAAATCAAGCACGTCCTTTAATGTAACCTTATTTTTCTTTCCTTTAACCCAGCTTTCAGGGATAACTACTGAATTGGTCACTGAATACTCACTGCGAATCAAAAAGCGGTACTGGAACCCCTTAGATCCCATCGTAGGTGTTTTAATAAGTGAAATGATCATTTTCCCCATTTTTAGATCGTAAAAGAAGAAATTCATATGTTCTTTGCCGTAAAAATACTCCCGGTACGCTGATTTCTCTATATAATAATTCTTTAGTTCAGCGTAATACCGTATACGATCTATCATCCAAGAACCTTGATCTATAGACCAACCATTGCGGTTCAGTATCAATGGAAAGTCTGTCTCTGCAGCGGTGGTGGTGAAGGAAAACCGCCGGTCGAGTGTTGATAAATTAGAAAAGTGGCCTGCGGCTGACGAAATAGATAATACGCGAGATGATACACTGTTGAATGGTGGGATGGTAAGCTCTTGGTCGCGATTTGCAAATTCGGTTAATTCTAGCGACCCGGTATTGGACCCGACTTTATTAAAATAAGCTGAGTGCATTGGTACATCCCGTAGTTTATATGTGGAGTCCTTAGACTGTAGTGAACTCGTTGACGTCGCCGAATGTAACTGGAATTCTCCCAGCTCGTTTCGTTTAGACAATATTCGAATTACTTTATCCTTTTCTTCACACACTCGACATGGAAGCGATAATAAGTTAGCTGCTTCCGAATAATCTTCATTGATTGCAGAGATCATATTGTCACGCATCCTTAGTTGGTCTGCTAGGTACGAGATTACGCCTTCTAACTCGCTTATCTTTCTAGACTGTTCATTGATCCTATTGGACTCCAATTCAGCCTCAAATATAAAATCAGATAAAAAGGGGTTCAACCTAAAGTATGAATTGGAACCATTACCGCCAGTGCCATCATCAAAGGAAAATATTTGTTTGTAATCATCCTGTCCATCCGCACTCAACGATCGTTGGCGACCCTTCCCCGCATTAATTCCAGTTAAAAGCAGAGCTGAGTTTCCACCGTTTGGCAATGACGCGGGATTGGATGAGATATGACAGTTTACTTTATTCCCACTATGCAATGCATCAGTCAGTCGTATATTTTCAATTAAATCAAGTCTGTTTCCCGTATGTGATTCCAAAGCGTCGTTCGATGAATTGATTACAATGTGTTCCGATGGTGGAAATGAAGACATTGCAGAGGGCCAATGTGAAATACCGGACAGATTAATAATTGAATTTCTGGTAATAGATACGGAATTGTTTGAAATTCTTGCAGTAATAATACCGGTGACTGGGGGTTGGGCTTGGGGGGGATCTAGCGAGTCGATATTACTAGACTTATCAGAGGCATACGAGGCATAAGCACTGCTAAAATGGGGGCCTCCTGCGCTCGCCGTGCAATTACTTCGTGTGCCTGACGATGATTTCTCCACTGTATCTAAATGGCCTCCATTATTCGTCTGTTTTGCCAAATTAGGTTTCAATAAATCCCTATTCCCAATTGCTATAAATGATTTACGTGCTAATTTTGCCGTCTCATTAACGGGCCGCTGTAATAAACCTCGACCTAGTTTGTGCGTGTGATTATCTTCCCCTGTCAATTCAGACTGATCCTGTCCCTCCTCCGATATAGAATCATTCACACTCGACGTCTTAGTCAAATTTCCTTTGTTTAACGGCCTTAACAATACATAATCAATTAGAGAGTTTTTTTAAAAAAAATTGTGGATTAAAAAACAAGGCAAAAAAAAATAAAAATACAATCAATTATTTTTCAAGGTAACCAAAAAGAGGTTTAAACAAGGTTGGTAAATGGGTATTATGATGATACATATTAAAAAATAACATAGGCTATGTATTTGTATTAGTGTGCTAAAGTCTTTATAGTTAATTAAATTGGTGTACACATAGGTCAATTCTGTTTTATAATACTTGGTGACACTAATAGTTATTTTATCGTACATTTCGCGTACTGCGTATTAATTCCTTCAACTGTTTAAACAACATTAATATGAGCAATGGATCAAGTTATGAGCTATTTGTCTGCGACAAAGGTAAGTCCTTCATCGAATGCAAACCGAAATTTAGAATTAAGCATAACAATTTAAAAAAATGAGCGTTGAATTCTCAATGACAACAAAGGAAAAGATTAAAACTGCGTATGAGATGGACGTATTATTGTCCAGCTATACAGTCTTAACCCCACAGAGGGGCGGATTAAGAGAATCGTTCGACTTTAATGTATGTAGTAAGGATTTGTGTTTACCGATTGATTGACATTCAATTAGTTTTTTTTTAAATCCACGTGGGGCACGTTTGAAATATATTTTTTCCATAGTCAACACCACCGTCATTTAACATGGTATTGCCTTATAAGACATTGCACACAGATATTAAAGTTCAAAAGATGTATGCAGAATGCGTAAATCTAGCCCTATCCGAGGTAGTAAATTGCACAGTGTGCAGCGAATCGTTGTGTAAATCAGAGAAAACGTTTTACATTGAGTGGAAACAATCGTTTTCTAATAGTTTAAGTTTAGACTTTAAGAAGGCACATGTACTGTGTCCGAGATGCAATGATCTAACGAGAGTTACTGCAATTATATCTTGTATATCTGGATCATTCAATGTCAACCCGCCACTCAAATCAGACATTTCCAGCATTATCAACCACTTTTTAAAAATTAACTGTCATATTAAAGACAACAACAATGAATTATCGTCGCTAGCTAAGCTATCGAGCGCCTTCAATGAAACATACAATCTAGCGTACAATCTGAATTGCTTAATTTCTAATTTGCATACATATAACACAGGTTCTCCCGCTGATTTCATCGACAAATGCAAATCGAGCCTTAAATGTTAATAAACTTAGTAGCCAGTAATCAACTATGTAATTGTCCAATCCATAATATAACATAGTTTTAATTTTATACATAATCAATCCTAATCCGAATAATTTATGACTTCTCTAAATTGAATGTTGCGAGTTGGTTCGCGTTCTTGGCGCATGAACAAGCGGGATGATTGCGGGTTAAAGTCATTGTACCTGTTTGGATTTTGAAATAGTCCCGTATTGATTAACGGGTCCAATTCAGAGTACATTCCCGAGCCCTGATCGTGATCGTCTAAATGAATAGAGTTACCCAATACGAAGGACGTTGACCCGAAATAATAAAGAATCACCCCGATTGGAAGCACTTCCCAAAGGACATACAATATACTTGTCGTGACTTCAAACCGATAATTGTTTAAGGTGCCGTCTTTCGGTTGATAAATTATCATTAGGATAGTAATCACGAATCGTGATAAAAAGGCCGTTAACAGTACGCTTATAAGAATGTACATGTGTTTTGCAGTGCACTGAGGGTTCAAAAAGCGAAGCACATCTCTATCCTCTTTAAATGCTTGCAGCATTCGCACTGAATAACATGTCATTAATACAAATAAAAACAAAAAATAGGACGACAAGATTACTTGGCCTGCTACATTGTTTGTAAATCCTTCTGCATCCCAACTTTGCAATGAATCAGTGAATAGCAATAGCCCTAATCGAGAATATACATAAACCGGGGTCAGTATAAGTAATTAATATTATTGTTACTCTACACAAGCCAATTAACAATACATTACTAATTTTGTTACCTAAAAATACTAACAAATTAATCGCGTTGATGGCATAATATAAATTAAAATAAAATTGACTCTCTGCAGCCCAATTCTTTCGATGGATTATGCGTATGAAAAACAACACTAGCAGTAAAAAAGTCGCAAACTGGAGTTTAACAAGTGTGAAAATATAAGAATGTTACTATTAATGTCGTTTGTCTTTGCATCTATTGTCCAAAATTAGTTATTGATATACTTTACTTACCTGAAGTAATTTAGGGGTCCAAAATATAATGTTGACCGTTTGTCCTGTTAGCTCATTATCTGGATCAATATAAAATCTTATTATAAAAAATATAGTCCGTAATAAAGTCCATCCTAATGCCAATAGGAGAAAGCCTGTTGAGTACGAATTCTGTACTCGTATTAATTATAGCAAACGCGGGACGTTTATTAACAAAAAAAATCACCCGAAAATTATATATTGATCAATTATTTTCGTACATAATTAATTGGATTACTGTGGCAGTATATTAATGTATAATTATATTTATGCATTTGGTTAATCTTACTATTTTTTCATCCCGATTAAATTTAGATCCTAACTGGTAGGTACAAAGCAAGAATTCGATGAAATATAGCGCAACTGTTGACACCCAAAACAACATTTGTAGATTATTTACAGTGAACAAAAAGTTCACGATTTAATGTGTATAGTGAGTAAATTCCACGCTCCTTAAGCAAAATTCTTTGCGTATGAGTTCCAATTGTTTTGCATCAGTTGTATCAAGTTTGGATAAATCAGAATGGTATCCAATAGTAATTTGGCTCGCATGTAAACTGGCAATGTAATTTAAGATCGATTTAAAGTCATAAGCTGTCGACAACAACAAGGTAACCTTGGCTAGGTGCTTAAAATCGCTAATAAGTAGACTCATTATAGAATTATCGGGGTTAGTAGTGACTCTAGCGTAATTATATCCAAATTTAGGTAGTGCATTCGGAGTACCAAAATGATTGCCACCAACCGCCAAATTGTAAACAGCTTCCTGCAATCCACAAACTTTAAGCACAGGGTCAATTAAATAAATTGCAGGACAATTATCGACATTCACGCGAATCGATACAGTTTCACACCGCTTTGCATCGTCTAAAAATGCATAATTTTCTTCTTGAAAGGTGTCATTTGTTTGAACTGTCAAATCGGTTATGTTACTATGAAAAGTACACCATTCGAAAGTGTTTTTGTTTAAGTGACCACCAAATATTGCAATCTTCTTAATCTTTTCTAGGATGTTAAAAAACTTTAAATTTACCCAATAGGAATTCGGTTCTGAAGTCGCTACCAATTTTTAGGTATTAATATTTGTACACTTAACTATTTGCTTGTAAATACAGAAATCCGACAATTTGGGAATATACAAAGTTAGATTATATAACAAGGTTGGTGCATGGCTTAGTATCGCTTTGAATCTGGAGGCCTCTTCTGTATTGTTTGGTTGTATTATGTATTTTAAACTAACGATTCCATACTTTTATTCACTATTATTTTCGAAAAGTCTCGAAATAGGCTCTATAAAGGATATGATTTCGTTAGGTATCTTTATTAAGGCTAGTTTAAATAAAGATTTAAATATTACAACTGGGCTCACTGGGCCATATGTTGAATATGCGAGTAAAACATTGTTATTTGGAACTTTCAAGTTTACAAGCGAAACCTTTCGTACGGAATCGCAAACGGAGGGTGAAAAAAGGTATTTCATTAACAAAAGGGATACATTGATACAATGTGTAGTCTAATTGATTTAACATAGTTCATTTCCGTAATGATTTGTGTCGCGGTTTCGGTAAAGATATTATCCGTTGCTATTAAATCCACGACTACCAGTTGCAGGTGTATAACTAGCTTTGAATATTCTTTACTTTTCAACTCTCCCAGCCAACCGAAAATTTTATCGCGTCTTTTTCATTCAAATCTAATTCTTTACCAGTTAGTGATTTAAACCCGACAATTATTCTTTTAACCGATTTTTTGAATTAAAAAATGAATATTATTGCAAATTTTACGTCTATGGTTAAAGCAACTTGCGCTTATCGCAGATTTTCCATTGTAGCAATTGACAATTGAGATGCCGTGTAAATTAACAAGACTTTGCAAGACAACATCACACGCTACACATTGATTTCCTTGGACATCTAAATATGTAGTGTTAACGAACCGGCTATCCCTCAAGAGTTTAATCTGTATAAGACGGAATGTATAGTTCTTAAGGTATAGTCTTTTAACATGTCCATTTAAGTTCATATTGTTGGCTATTTCTGCAAATTGTGCATCTAAGTTTTCGATAAAAACTGATCTGAATCGCATAAAATTGGCGAATAGACAGGTATTGGAAATGTTATTTTCTGCAATATTTTAAATTAATACTTGAATTTTTAACAACTTCCATGTAGGTGACCGAAGTACTTGCAAAAATTAGTTTAGCTTTAATGCCCAGGAAGGAAACTATGGATATTATTAAAACTTCTGGCAAGTCCTTAAGTTTTATAGCATTATAATTGTGATCTGTGTTAAAAAATGTATCCGAATTGAGGTACACCTTTAAAAATGCCCAATTCTGATTCAGTCAACGGCAATTTCTCATCAATAGCCAATATGCATATAACTTTAGTTTTAATTGAACAATCGCAATCTGTTGTAGATATAATTTGCGAAATGCTTCTTCTTTTCGGCCCAAACACAAATCTAGAGCCACTTTCCACACAAAAATCTGATAAGATTGGTAAATAAACAAGACTATTCTTAATTATAGCGTAAGACTCAATAAGTCTTACAACAAACCTGCTATACAGTTTATATTCATTATTTCTTCTTATTTCGTCTAACGTAAGCATTTTATTTGGTTAGTATTATTTAATTAATTTGATTATTTAACATCCGAAAAGTTGGGAATAAATTTTATTATGTAATCAAATAGTTACTAAATCATTTGACAAAACAAGCATTAGAATGAATTATAAGTTTATATAGAATGAAACATATTAAATATTTTAATAATATTGACTTTGGGGTGTAATTTCACCCGTCTCACACTTGACATCAAGGCAAATTACATCATCAAACTAATAATTAACAAACCTTTAAAATTTAGTAAAACTTTTATACACAATAGCACATGAGCAATGATTTTTAAATAATCTTGAATAGTCTACCACCTATTTAATTAACCACTAATATTATAGATTAATTTTGTTGTTAAATTTTGACAACCGGTTACCTAACTGCTCAATTAAAAACGACCTCAATTTGGATACTTTACTCCTTTCTAATGGTTATAAAGTACCGAAATAAAGAGATTAAATTTGTATGTTTAAGCCATATCAAAGTATAACTTCTTTCGACGTCTCTGATAATAACCCTAATGATTTTAATTAATTTCCTACAAAATGCGCACTATAAAGTCATTTATCTACCACCCATCGTTCTTAAATTTTAGAATAAAAGTCTTTCACCGAATTTGTTAATTTACAAAAGTTTACACACCATTTGGTTAACTTTTATTAATAAAAAAAAACACTCACGCGCACTCACAAATATGTTCATTGATAACATTCCTATCTAAATTGATAGATAGTAATTGAATAGTAATATAGTTATAAATTATTCACTACAAAATTACGTACCTAATGTGTTATATTATCCACCACCTAACATCCTATTTTTTTTATAATATACCCTTAAGAAGCTCACACGCGCTTATTGTTACTACCCAATACCCCGTTACAGATCTCGCTTCTTCGTTTGATCGCTCCCTTTTAAAACTATTACACCTAACTTATTGGTCCTAAAAAAATTCTGATGAGAAACAGCTTATCTATTTTTTTAACCTTGACGGTGGTTACTCAATTATTTGTTTCAATACATGCTATGACTTGCGAAAAGTATGTAGAGCTATTAGAGAAAAGTGATGCTATGCTTCGATGCAGAAAGGGAATAGTATCCCCGGCCTCATTAATGAAGGATCAAATTGATACCAACACGGCCGATTTTGACAGGATTGGCGATTGCATTTACCCAATATGTAACAAGTACTGCCCTAATCGGGAGAATGTTTTACATGTAGATACTGCTGTAGCATGGATGGGTGAGCGTGCATTTATGGGTCGACTCACGCGTGCCGTTGTGGAACTTGAATTAGCCTCGATGCGGTTAGGTAACCTAGATCCAGAGATTATACCAATTGGCATGGTCCAAATGGTTAAGGAGCTTAAAATAGTTGCGGAGTGTGTGTTTTTATACGACAGTATAATGCTCACTGAGGGAAGCGTAGATAAGGAATTTAGTGATATTTTAGATATTGCGGTAAAGTTTGTGGCGGACACTCAAAGGACAGAAAATCCGTCGATAGATAAGCCATCACTTCAATTACCGCACCATGTGCTAATTGGAAGTATCACATCAAGCGCATCACTAACACTAAGCTCAATTCTTAGCGCTTTACAAGTAAACCAAATCAGCCCAGCTTCATCGGCACCAGGCCTTGCTGATAGTGGGCCGGATGGATTTTACTCGTTTTTCACACGAACATGTGCTGGAAAATATCCTTACAGTATGTCATTGACCTTATTGCACGCGATTAGAGAAATGGGGTATAAAAAAGTAGCCATACTATACGACACTTCGGCTGAACTTCATTTATCCGATGAAGCCGAATTTAATGATGCTGCATCTTCGTACGGAATTGAAGTTGTCACTAGTCAGGGGTTTGCCGCTAAGCCTGTGATCGATGTGAGCGCAATATCTGACGCAATGGACGTGATTTCTGAAACCAAGGTCAATATAATTGTGTTGTTTGCGTACTATGAAACGACCCCAGATATATTTTCTATTGGTAAAGATAAGGGACTTATTGGATCTGGTAAAGTATGGATGGCGACAGATTCGTGGGGAGGGTACGCAGAAGGGTTGCTCCAAGGGACGATTGCTACGATTCCATCGACAGACACACGGTCGATCATTTTCGAAGATTTCCTCGATCAGTTGGCAACACGATATTGTTATGATAAATATGAAGTACAAGTTGAAGAAAACAAACCAAAACAAGTACTTAACAAAGAGTGCTATGAAAGATCAATTCATATAGAAAAAATTAATGCATTAAAAGCGATCGCCTATATTCCCAATACCACTGAAGCTATGCTTCTAATCTTAGACTCCTTCCGCCGATTATTATTCGCTAAAGAGCCATTATCAAGAGACATGAATCAAGTTACCCTGTTCCATCGGCCAAGCTTGACAGTCAATGTCCCTATTCCAGATTGTGATATCGAGACAAATCCAGAATGCCCCCGTTTGGTATTTGATGTCACTCCATCTCAATTAAGAGATGAGATTAGAAATACCCAATTATATGATGAGTTTGGGAACAAGATTATACATTTTACAGAAGATGTAAACAATCCAGGGGTTAAAATTGGTGATCGCGTAATTAATTTTAAGTTTATTAATGCTAAAATGACTACATGGGAAGAGTTGAATTTTTTCAATACAGAATACCTATTGTCGTTAGACCCTGAAGAACGTCTTCGGTTAAGAAATGGAGTGTTTCAAGACTATAATAATTACCCGTACGATATTAACGACAGTATTTTCCCAAATGGCAGTCGTGTACAATCAGATCAACAATGTCTCACCGGACAATTTATAGGGCCCGCCTATACTGATTCCGATACATTTATTAAAGGATCTGTTGATGCAATAAGTCCTTTTTTATCGACTTGCTTAGCATGTGAAAAGGATACGTGTTCAAATGGAGGAACCCAAGCCAAATGTGTCCCTTGTACTTACAACATTGAACTGTCAAACGTTGTCAAGTATATTATTATCTCAATTAGTATCCTTTTCGCAGTACTAACACTTCTTTTCCTACTCCCATTAGTAATACACCGGTCTCATGTCATCATTAGAACATCGTCGCCCTTCTTTTTGTACTTGATTATCGGTGCGAGTGCAATTGGCATGATTTCAAATGTCTTTGATGTGTTTGATATTAGCTTTACTTTTTGCATGATGCAAATGTGGACACTTCATTTAGCTATTGCAACCGTTTATGGCGCATTAGTGCTGAAAAATTACCGCGTATCGGCTGTATTCAACATTAAAGGCGGGTCCCGTGTTGTTAAGATCCCTGATTACCAGCTTCTCATATATTTAAGCATCTATTTAGCAGTTGTAATTGCGGCCCTTATAATCTCCACACTGACAACTAAAGATGATTATTTACATTTGAAAAAGCTAATAATGGACGATGAAGGCGCTATTCCTACCGATCCAACGTGCAATTTCTATAACAGTCCATTTCATTACTCCTTGCTCGGTCTCCATGCACTTATCGCTGTAATTGGCGTCCGAATTTCATGGCGAATCAGAAATGCGCCTGTCGGGTACAATGAAGCCAAATGGGTCAATTATGCGCTTTGTAATTGGATCTTTGCATCAATCGTGTATGTCATCGTACTCGCACTAGTCAAAGAAAGAACCGTCAATGTTAGTTTTGCATTAGTGTACTCTATTATTACCTTTTATACAACAGCATGCTTCCTCTTTGTCCCTAAACTATACGGCATCTACTTTGATGCCAAGTACAAACATAATTTTGACGACAACAAACCAAGTCTCTTTGACGAGTTTAATTCAAACCCATCAATGGTGCCATCCAACAACAATAATACCCACTCCCGTAACACACTCGAAGGAGACTACTTATCACCTGAAGCAGTTGCTGAAAAGGCCATAAAAGACAATAAGGCTTTGCTAACTAAAGCTATTTACCAAAAATTAGACCTACTAAAACACAGTAACCCTCACTTAACTGGGCATACTGAGTGAACCATAAATGGGCAAATTGCGGGCGAATTATTTGATGCCAAATTGCTTTATCCATTAAAATTCAAATTATAAAAAATAAATTTATTTAATCATATTTAAGCGGTGTTTTAATCAGTGCGAATGGAGTCTAATAACGAAACATAGTAAGCGATAGTATGGTTGTTGCGCTGTAATACATATGAAGCTACTTGCGCACAGACCGTTAAGAAATTGGTCACAAAAAGAGATAATATGCCCGTATTAAATCCCGTACAAGGCACTTTACCAGTGATCGAGTCCATTGGCTCCTTGACCATTAAAATTGGGGATGCTGTATTTATAGTCCGATTCAAACTATAATAAATCCCAAGTGGAACATTGTTATAATGCTGTTTCGACGGGTCGACATTACTTGTAGGATCTATTTTACCGTCTGTCAATAACTTGGTGATGGTTGCCAGTTTGTCCGGCCATTTAGTGCTGACCATTTGGAGCAAATCATATATTCGAGGAATAATGTCGCCATGTGCGACAAAATTCAAGAACTGGTTTGAATCTCTAAATGCTGATTTATTGAATATATTAGACAACATGCCGTTAATTCCACCTGCATTTGATCGTTGATACTCGTACCGAGAACTAAAGCTAGAAACGAACAAATTATCACAAAATTGAGGCGACCCGAAGGTGATACACGTTACAAAATCTCTCGAATGGACTTTGCTTACGAGTTGAGGGTCTGTATTGGAAGCCGTATGAACCACTCTCAATGCGTATAATGAAGCTAAGGCGCCGCCTAAAGAATGGCCCGTAAAGACAAGGCGTTTATATGATTGTCTCAAGTAAGCCATTGGCTTGGCCAATGATAGTCCGCTCACCCGATTATAAAACCCAGCGTGGACATGGCCCTGCAATCCTTCAAAACTTGCCCCTAAATGTTGGAAATTAAGGATTGTCCGAATATCATTTCCATCAGCAGTGCCGCGGAACACAAAAAAGACCGCATTGCTCGTATCCACCACAAGTAAATTTTCATGATCCTCGTAAGTCGCGGAAATCACCGAAAAATCGTACCTATTCCCGAGCGCCACAAACTCACTCAAACCCAACCGAGACTCCCTATAAATCCGATCACATAACACTGCCGAGAATTTCGCTTGCTCAATTTCTTCTTTAGACAAATCATGCCGGTTGCGGGAAAATATAGACATGAATAATTATTTTTTGTTATTGAGAGTACCTAAGTTACACTTTTAATTTTAATTAAATTAAATGCATTTGAGTGCTAATTAATAG
Source organism: Ceratophysella sigillata (assembly GCA_034693865.1). NCBI lineage: Eukaryota > Metazoa > Arthropoda > Collembola > Poduromorpha > Hypogastruridae > Ceratophysella > Ceratophysella sigillata. The sequence continues at coordinate 31,967 of JAQFXY010000127.1, forward strand.
AAAAATCGAATTATTACAAGAACCAAAATCCTGATAATCCAAAATATCTGTTGTTTAAGATTAATTTGCATTAAACCAACATTGTTTTATCCCGTTGTTTTAGTTTGAATATTGTTTACTACTTGTTTAGGATAAAAAGTTCATCTTGTTTATCATTGTTTAAGTCAGAACTGTTAATCGCAATAGCTGTCAAGAAAAAAGAAAAAAAATTGTTTTATTAACCAAAAAAAAAAAAATGATTGATTCGCGCTCCCCAAAACTTTCGCACGATCAAACTCCACCTGTTATTGCACAGGACCCCACTAATGTAAGAAAGTCTTTTTATAGTAATCTTTTACACGATGAGTCAAGGATCAATGTTAAGAGAAGTTTAAGTCGCAACTTATTTAATATATCAGAAGAAGAAAAACTAGCTACCGCAGAATATTTAAAAGAGAAGCTCGCCGATATTACTTTGTCGCAAGAAAGCAAGTGGAGTATAAATACGTTCGATCACATGTGTATAGTATCATCTTCAAGTTCAAGCATGCATTCGCTCGAAAAATATTCAGATGATAGCAATGCGCAGTCGCCCTTCAATTACAGCAACAATGACGCAGAACTCGCGTTTGATATGTACGACAGCCCCTTCGAAGAACTTGATAACTCCGTATTTGAACTCGTTTTTGGCAAACCTAAATGAGTTTATATTATCCTCCACCTTTGTTTATATTGAATATTAAATGTATAATTTACGACCCTAATGAATTAATCGCTTTATTTTTTAAGTGTCTGTCTAATTATATAACTATTTGGAATTATTGATCGCCGCCGAGTGTAAATTTATTGGATGTCGGTTTATTCAAAGTTGATGGTGTGGTTGATGGGGTGGTTGATGATGGCTGGTTAAAAATGATGCCGTTGAATCTGTTGGGGTTTGCATGCATGCGTTTTTTTAAAATGTAGCGGACATAAAGGGTGGACAATGTGGTGTAGAGATTGCCCGCACCTACAATTGTGAACAGGATGGCGAGTGCAAGCGGGTGCCATAAAAATGTTTCGCCAGAGACTAGCGCCGATACGGGTGCCGAATTTTTCATAAATAGATCAAAAAGAATATACCCGTTGACGATCTGCCACAATTGGCCAATAACCAAAACTGGAACAAGAAAGATCAGCGTGCTTTTTACCTGAATACCCTCTGCTGAAACATCCATAGGGTCGGCCTTTCCAAGCGCGCGAAGAGTATATAGTCTGGCCTTTTGATATCTAAATTGGAGTAGCTGTGCCAATCCAACGTACAGCGAAAACAGGTTATAGATATTGTAAAAATACTGGTACTCCACCCCATCAGGAAAGACCGCCATGATAATACAGATCATGATGGAGAGGTAGTGGTGGGTCAGCCACCATCCTTTGATCGACGATCCGTTGGAAATCAAAACATGCTCGCGAAGAATCAGAGTTGAGTAGTACCATACCATAAAGATTTGGAAAATAGGCTCGAGAATCTTCTGGTGGATCCCAAAATGAACAAAGACACAGTACATAAATGCAAATGCGATCCCTATGATTGTCATCTTTAATTTAAATGTCTCGTACTTTTGTTTATACTGCACCCTCTCGGCGATTGAGGGAAACGTCACATTCACATCCCCAATTGCTAAGTTCAATAACGTACTGTTTTTCTGTGGAAGTAGTTTTCTCACCTCCTCTAAAAACTTTTTCTCTTCCTTCATCAATGCTAGCGCTGCCTTCTTATCCAATTTTTCCTGACGCTCACAGGCTTCATCTTCCTTGGACATAAGATTGGATTGCAAATTGGCCTTTACGTTTTTATTAATTGGTCCCGCATTCCCGGCTCCTTTGCCTCCTTTAGACGATGGGGTGCCCTGTGTCTTAAGATCGTTCAAAATTTCACGCTGAAGATCTTTATCTGCAGACTGACAAATCTTCAATAGTGTCGCCAACCGGGCCTCACATTTCTTCTGTTGGTTAATAGATTCCCGATATTCTAGTTTAACCAACTGCAATGGAAGTAGGGGGTTTGCAAAATAATGGAATTTAATTTAAGGTTAATAAATGGATAAATGTGGTGTGGTCATTTTTAAAAAATCCAGTTAAAAAAAAAACATAATTTTAATAAAGGATTAAAAAAAACATCGATTTAGATCAAATAAGGGTACCTCTAGCTGTTTGATATCATCCTGCAAAGTTCCCCATTTTTCTGCATATTTGGTCCCCTTGAATTGATCGCTACCCATTTCATTGATTAAAAGAGCACTACTCGGGCTCTTAGTCATGTACGTGTATAATTCCTGCTGTGAGCTCATGGTGTAGCAAAATCGATAATTAAACAATAAAATCTTTATGGGAACACAGTTTCTCTTTATTTAAGCAAGGAATTTGACATATTAACAGATCCTCAATACTATCAAGCAACTATTTCAACGATAGCTACCATGAAGTTGGCTAAAGGTCTTGCAACGCCAAATGTATGTTTACACCCAATCATAATAATCCCAATAGATCAACCTTATAACCCTCTCGTTAATTAGTCACATAATAATCATTCAATCAATCACCCTTGAACCTTACCGCAACTAATTATTTCAACGTCTCGATTAAATATTTATTTATTTTTAAAAAAATACAATTTTCAAATTATAAGATTGAATTTCTATCGACAAAAAAGTTCGATGCTAAATCAAAGGGGGACTCAAGATTATCATTGACTAGTTGCTTTTTAGAGGGAAAGTATCCATTGATTGACAGCCACAAACAGGTTTACCCAGTACAAACAGCGGCCTTGTTTTGCCACGCTACTTTGAAGGGTGTCTATATTATAGGGTCCCCTCGCGCCGTATTGGTAGTTAGTGAATCGATGGCTAAACTAGCAATCTTGGAAAACTTTTCAATCCAATCATACCCAAAATCCAAGTTCACAGAGACCGAATATTATGTCAATATTGATTTTGATTCGGACGTGGTGGCCGTCAATCTTTCGCACGACCAGTCATCAATTAGTGTACTTCTCAATACATCTAAATTACATCTATATGATCTTGAATATATTGTAAAAAAGGTATCCGATGACCAAAGTATTGGCTGCGACGCCATTATTACACTCGAGGGATTAGTATTCCCGATTTTTAACTCCGGATTCGGGCATCAGGGAAAGCACTCATTTTATATTTTAAACGGGGATAATAGGCTATACTCCATTGGTTTAATATCCGTAACTCCTGAAATGCTCAAATTCGATCCGTTTCCAGCTTCGTTTTATGTGCCACATGATTCGGGGTCCTTCATGCTCGGTGATACAACCGGGTGTAAATTAGTATTATATAATTCCGCATGCCAAATAATCAAGAATTATTCACAAGAGTTTACTCCCAACTCGTTTCCTGAAAACATTGGATTCACAACTGAAACTAACGTGTTTTTGTCGGTAAATAAGGACTACTCGATCTCAATACACGACGACGGGACTATTTTTCATTTTCGCTCTGCGATTAATGAGGATGTAAACAGCCGAGTCAAAGATTTTATTAAATTCACAAAGATCAAGTATATTCCCGAGTACAATTTCTTTTTGGTGATCCATAGTCAGTCAATGTCAATGAGTGTGTATGGGAAAAAGGGGGACGAGTGGTACCAATTCCAGCCTGAAGATGGTAAAGAACCAGCATTATCATTTTATACAAAAAGTAAGACGGCCCGTTTGTTCTATGATGCTAGCTTTTCATTCTCGCAATCTAACTCGTTCGACTATAGCGATATGCCCGTGCATAATATTCCAGTCCTTGTGTGCCTCACCAATTTCCTCGAACTATACACTTATTATTTCATGGACTCTGCGGCTAAACCCGTCCGCATCCGCCTTCCCAATCCATTAACACTATCCCTCTCTAAACACATGAATACCGAAACCATTAAAAACGATGAAATTGAGGGTTTGGATAAATCGAATATAGATATCAAAAGTACCACTATAATTAATAACACTACCCAATCAGAAGTTATAAATGATAAAAAACCTAATTCACCAAGTAAATCAATAAAAAATGATGTTATGGCGTCTGTAGAATCAATCCTTCTTAAAGAAACAAAGGCGCCGTTTATTGATGAGATGGATGAATCAGACCTTATTTTATCCTTAAAGGAGTTTGACGATGTAGTATCGTCGACATCAACTACCACTCTACCAAAGATTGATGATCTCCAAAATTACCTAAAGCCAAATATCGAGGTTGATGTGGACATTGTCTCGTTTTTCCCTAGTATATTCCAAAAATTCGAAGATGAAATGGGCTCACTTAACTCCATGATGACGACATACAGGGATAATATGAACATAATGACCGCGCGTAAAAAGGCAGTTCAATCTACCATCAGCAATAAAATTCGATACGTGGAAGATAAATTAGCAGATATCCATATTAAAAATTGCGTAGTCGATGATGTGTGTCAACAGCTTAAAGAAGAACTTTGCTGGTCCAAATTAAAAAAAGCCGAATTTGATGTTATTTCTCATCCAAAGCATGAATTGTGTAAATCATGTGCACCTAACTCGGATAAGTTATGCTTTTTACATGCGAGCACGTTGGCTCAAAAAAACCACCTCGCCCGGAAACTAGAATCGTTAACATCAGAACTAGACTCTACAGTCCATCTTGTCCGCAACCTAACAAAGCCGCGCGAAATAATTAAACAATCGTCATTCCATTACTTGCCTGGCAATATACATTCCGCTGAAGAGGAGTCGCTTCTTTCAATAATTCACGCTGCAAAACAAAGTGTTGATGAAATGACTATCCGCGTTGACAATTTAATATCGCAAAAAACATTATTACGGCAATCTTTGCAAAATAGTAAAAAATTACAATCACAAACTAACTCAGACTCGAGATCATCTACCAATTCCCTACTGGCTGCTTTTAATCAAGCAGAAAAGCAACGGATTGATGAATTAAATGCGGCATTGATTGAAAATTCAAAATTCTATTATCAATCAATAATATCCACCACGGTTCCTGAAATTATCAAACCACCCCCTGAAATTGTTACAGATTCTGAGTCCGATTGTGATCCAGATTCTAATGTAGCCGAGCTTGAAGAAACAATTCGTATTCTTGAGGCAGCACATAAAGCTGAAGTGCGTAAAAGAGAGTCGATAGAGTCCTCATTAAAGGAAATTGCTAGTTCACAAGAAGCTGTTATAAACACTCATGTAAAAACTATAGGTTCTCAGACTCAATTAATAAAGGATTTGCAAGCCAAGGTATCTGAAAACGTGATCAATGCCAGTTCATCGTTGAATATAAACAGAGATAATACAGCTAATAAGAGTGTTCAAACTAGTGAAGACAACATATCTACCTCCTCATCACCCAAGGTGTCGGATTCGATGGCGACTGCCGCCCTATCTACCCGCGATTCGTCTGCTAGCGTGTGCAATAATTCGGATTCTATGAACACTAATAACTCAACGAAAATAATGCCAAATGTTGTTGTAAAAAACGATATTATTCCAGCCGAGCCCACCCGGGATTTGGAGTCAATTTTGGGCGGAGCGAGTAAAGCCACAGGTCAACCGGTTGTTAATAATACAAGTCAATCAAAACAGGATAATTCAATGGAAAGCACCTCTTCATTAATGAATTCCTTTAATCTGGGTGATCCGATGGGCAAAAGTATAATAAAGATCGAAGAACAGGATTCTATGTCAGATGTTACAAAAGAGGTTCCTACAAACATGACCAACATCAATCCACCCATAGTTACCCAACCAGCAACTTCGCTATTTGGTGGCCCTGCCTCTTTAATCAGCCCATCAAAGCTACCCCAGAACAACACATCTCATATTTCCGAACCAATTCAACCCCCCAGTATCACACCGACACATCAATCCCAAGTCGCAAATCATAACACTGTTACCTTACAGTCTGCTTCCATTTTCGGGGGCCCTGCCTCATTTACCAATCAGCCTAATCCTAGCTTAAAGCCAAGCCCTTCTCTGTTTTCTGGTGCATCCAATCTTGCCAACCCATTCGGTAAGCCGCCAAGTAGTATTAGCACCACCAATCAGCCCTCATTTGGGACCTCTAGCCAGTCATCCTTTGGTGGATCAATAAATACAACTCCCGCTTCTCAGCCCGCTTTCGGGGTCTCTACATTTAACTCTTCCACCCCTGCACAGTTTGGAAACACGCCTACTTTTGGGTCGGCGCCCGTGTTTGGAGGGAATGCTCATGCAGCTAAGCCTACTGTTTCGCTGTTCTCTGGTGCTACTAATAATATAACATCAAAACCGTCTGGCTTTGCAGCAGCCATCAGTAATAATAACCTAAATATTAGCGCTCCTCAAAATACATTTAATAATCAAACTGCATTCGGCGGATTCTCGGGGATTCAAAATATATATCCACAGCAAGTTAAATATACACCCACTAACCAATCCAACTTTGGAACTAGACGCGCATAAATATTTTCATGTCTTCATATTGTACTAAATAAATAATTTATTATTAACTTATACTCTACTATTAATGGGAATCGTCATTTGGTCCACTTTTTTCTTTGAGACTTCAAAGAATGGATATACCCAAGCGCCACAATTACACTGGGACCCAGACCAGGTAAATGCACCGACCTTGATATCACATTTGGCACATGCCATTTTACCCGCATTACTATTCTGATCAAATGAGATTGTTTTAGCGATCGTTTCAGACTTGTTCCCGCATAAAAACAGCGATTGGCACATTCTTTGTTTGGCAGCAGACACTGGTTTTCCCAAACTACCGTCCTCACAAGCATCTTCTCCAGTACTATCCTCGCTATCACTTCCATTCGGATGATCAATTTTAGAACTCAATATAGACACAGATTTATTGTAAATATTGTCCCGTTTGTTATAATGAAATGAAGTTTGTCCATCGCCGACCTCGTGGGTTTCAGTAAGCTCGTTCGTAAACAACACACTTCTGCATTTCTTGCACCGGTAATATTCTGCCACGCTTCCACTCATTCAATATCCTGCTACACAACAATATAAAATGTTATATCCGACCTCTGTCTACTTACTAATGTTAAGTTAATGGCAAGTTAATTGTGGCTACACTAATTTAATAAAAAAATCACAATAAATAGTTTGTTAACATAACGATATCTATCAACGTACTCATACAAATATTATCCTTTAATATCATAATATAAAGATAAATTTAATTAATGGTTTTCAGAAGTAGATAATTGAAAGAATAAAAAAAAATTACCCATTCATGATGGTTGAGCCGGCAAACAATGGGTATATGGGAGGTGACGCTATCCAATTTAGTGATACAAATATACAAGGTAATAAAAACAGCATGCCAGAATATATAAATATAGATTCGGACGATGATCTTAGGATAATATCTAAGTCGTGTGATCCATCAAAATGGTATAAATCTCCAAACACCATAAATTGCGCGGAATTAGATGATTTATTGATGGGCGGATCAGTCGACAAGGGTAGCAATAATACACATTCAAAGTCGTTTTTATCTAGCTCTTCTAGGGCATCATTAAACAGTTCGCTGCTAAATATGAGCGAATTATTGGATTTACGTGACGAAGCTACGCAGCAACCATTACAAACACTCATAGATGTCGAGGAATGCATAGATCTCGTGTCAAATAGTTTACCAACACAATATAAGCAGTTAATTAAACCAATATATAATAATGATTATATTAAAGAGTGGGAAGGCCAGGAATGGATGGTGCATGAGAATAACAATTTACCTGAAAGTTACGACTCTAATTTATTCACAACACAACAGATCAACGATATGGTAAATGAACATGTATTTAAGGAATCTAACCAAGGCTCCATGCCAAAACTAGATTTGCTCACATCCCTTGAAGAAAAACAATTGTTGAATAATACATCTACTACAAATATAATTAATAGCGTAGTTCATACCCCTATAATAGAAGAAATGAAATTAATAGACCAGCATTTGAAAACCCTATTAACACTCCTTTCTAAAAGCGGTACTAATGGTACTAGCACCTGTCAATTAGAAATTAACGAACTTTATAAAAGTATTAATTCAACCATCTCTCATGATTTACTGCCATACATATCTACATCAAGCCATGCAAATACTCACAATAATTGTGATTCTATTCGGGGAGCAAAAGAAGTACTAATCACAGGTCAGTCGTCTACTAACACCAAATCCATGCTCACAAATATAACATCAGAAGACGATCATGTGTTTAATATTGATGATTACGATTTGGAAATGTTCGAAAATGAAGATTTAATGTACGCCCAAGAATTACACGAATTGGAACTCAATGGTAATTTTAATAATAATATCACCACCAACAATGTCATGACACAGGCACCTTATTTTTCTAATGAAAGTATGAATGTAGAATTTCAATCATTTAATACGGAGCCCATAAAATATCATAACCAACATTTAGAACAAGAACCGCTCATATACGAACCAAACTACCCACATAGCACAAATTTAAAGGAATCAAGCCTGGATAAATCATTTCATCAGGAACATAATTGTATCAAAACGGATTATCCGGAATGGCGCAAAGATTATCACTTCACACCTGCATTAAAGGATTGTTTGAGAGAAACTTTTGGTTTAAAATCGTTTCGCACGAACCAGTTAGAGGTGATCCAAGCTACAATGAATGGAAGAGATACTTTTGTTTTAATGCCAACAGGCGGTGGAAAATCATTATGTTATCAGCTACCTAGTGTAATGAATTATACAGGCATTAAACGAAAGGTTTCGTTTGTCATATCGCCCTTGTTGAGTTTAATCTATGATCAGGTTATGTCATTAACAAATTTAGGCATCGATGCAGTTCATCTATCGTCCTCAAATCAAAAAACACCTACTGCATCATCGTCAAATGATCAGAATATCCTACAAGAGATACGTAATTTACAATACTCTATAGTGTATATCACGCCAGAAAAGATTGTCCAGTCCAATGTAGTTAAAAATCTCCTTGATTTTCTCGATAAACGGGACGCATTAGGGCTATTTGTGATTGACGAGGCCCATTGCGTTTCTAATTGGGGACATGATTTCCGTCCTGACTATAAATGCCTAAAAACTTTAAAACAACACTACCCACATATACCCACGATGGCCGTCACAGCGACTGCTACAAAGGAGGTGCAGCGCGATATTGTCACACAACTACAATTATCAACACCCGTTATATTTTCACAAACATTTAATCGACCTAATTTATATTACTCGACTGAAAAAAAGACGTCTACGAAAGCCGTGTTGGATAAGATCATTAAGTTATTAAACACGAAATTCAAAGATCAAAGTGGTATCGTTTATTGCTTTAGCAGAAATGAAACAGAAACGACAAACAAATTTTTCCAAGAACACAATATCCGCAGCATGCACTATCATGCTGGACTTTCTACTGAAGACAGGCAGCAGATCCAACGGTTGTGGCAAAATAACAAGTTTCAAATTATTTGCGCGACAGTCGCGTTTGGGATGGGAATCGATAAGCCTGATGTACGGTTTGTTATTCATTACTCTATGCCTAAATCAATTGAGGGGTTTTATCAAGAAAGTGGCCGTGCTGGGAGAGACGGCCAAGACTCGCAATGCATCTTATTCTACAGTTATGCAGATAAGAAAAAAATGGCGGCCTTGCTTGAAAAGGAGTACCAGCAAAGCCGAAACGCCATGCAATACGAGCTTAATAAACAGAACTTGAATAAAATGGCTGCATATGCCGAAAACAAAGAAGCGTGCAGAAAATGGCAGGTAATTAATTATTTCGGACAATTCTTTGATCCAAAAACTGAATGCAAGAAATCTTGTGATAATTGCCAGTCTGGGGTGGTCTATAAAAGGCTTGATTTGACATCACATACCATTGCACTTATTGAAGAAATGAACAATGCGGCAAATTTAGGATTTGCAGGACATAATACTAAGCGTAATCAATACACGTTAATTTCGCTTATAGAAATATTAAGAGGCAGTAAAGGCAAGGACTTTATAGCTAAGGGGTATGACTGTCTACCCTTCCATAATCTATTTAACGACAAAGATCGACATATGGTCCTCCAACGAGATCAAATCGAGCAACTCTTGCACCAACTTATTGGATTAAACTTGTTGCTAGAAATACATGAAACAGGGATGCATAATAATATTAATACATATTATAAACTTAGCAATATTGCTATGACGAAATTGTCTGCCCTCAAACGGGCCCAGTTCAATGACCAGTATGAATCAGACTGGGTTACTATTTCCATCCCTGATGATGAAGCGGCTGCTGCAATTTCAAGAAACAGCGCAAAGGCAGCCACTACATTAATCCTACCTGGAACAACACACCCTTCAAGTAATAACAAAAAATCATCTTCTATTTTCAGTGAACTCCCGGGCGATACTTCTTCAGCTTCATCTCCCAAATACAACACTCATACCCAAGTGTCAGACTTTGAGATTGACGAAATCGAAGACGATGATGATATGTGCAGTACTAACAATACAGCTTCCTCTTCAATGAGCAAAGACACTTTAATCAACCGCAAGAAAAAAGTCCAGGACGAAATATATAGTTTAGAAGATGAGAATAATGTTGTTCGGCATAAATTACTCGACGCATTAATCGAAAAGAGAAACAGTATTTCAAAACTGCTCAAGGATACACCAGTCCATTATATATTCAACATGCAAACCTTATCTGAAATGTCGGTTAAGGTCCCCATGACAGAGGCGGAAATGCTGGAATTGACGGGGGTTACAAAGACTAATTTTAATAAATTCGGAAAACAGATGCTTGAAATTATAAAGGAAGACTATCAATCTTTGCGCACAAATATGAAACGACTAGAAGATCTAAGTAACGAGCTCTTAGCCATGCAAAACGAAGCATCCAATGGTCCAAAACGAGTCCGTAAAAAGAACACTACGAGTAAACCGGGAAAGCTTTCTAAATCTAGAGGAAATAAAGTACCCATGAATAGTGGCGTTGGTCATAGTAGTGGAGTCAATCATTACGCTGACCAGTTTAGCAAGAAAAGAAAGGTCACGCAGCATGCCCCATCCATCCCAATTAATAATTATCGACCCCAAACAGCGGCAATTAATAATGGCTTTAATGGAAGTAATGGGAATTCCTACTTGCAAAATCAAAACACTCAACGACCAGGAATCACTATTAATAGGTCTAATATTAAAAACTCTACCGGAAGCGGAGGTCTCCGAACAATGATCCCTCGCCACGAATTATAACTAATTTAACAACAATAAACAATGATTTACATAGTATGTTTTATATACAACAATTAATTAATTGATTGGCCTTTGATTAATATATAAATTAATTTTATAAAAAGTATTTAAAAAAAAATGAAATTCTTAACAAACAAAATAGTTGATGCATATAGATCATAGTAAAACTTAGTACTAATTATAGCTGATTAATTTATTTATAGAATGTCGGTTGAAGATACGGTGCTGGACTCACTTGCTATTGTGAATCAGGTCACGTTGGGACTTGTATTTTTGGTGATTTTTATGGTCATTGGCAAACTAATTCAGCGAGCAAGATATTACAAATCGCTAAACAAGATTTGCTGGGCTGATGAGCAGTCCCTTACGCTTAAGATCGATGATTCCAAGAAAAAGGAGATACTTGCATTGAAAAATCATCTTGGTATTGACTCAACTACATCTAAGGGTTATGAGTCGGTTGACGATAAATCTAAAGAAAAAATGCAAACATTGCTTATTGAACGGTGTGTTATGCTGTTTGCACTATACAGAGAATGTATCTTCCACCGCACGTCACTTGCACGGTTAAGCCAGTATGTATCCTCTAATTTAATCGCGGACTACAGTGCCTTTATCGCGCAAATTGAAATTGAGCTTGATTTCGTGCAAATCGAAAGCAAACTTCTGAACCCTGAATTAGCAAAAAATATCTTTGGACTTTCAAACAATGCAATCAACCAGGGCGTCGCACAGCGCTCTAAACTGGCCTCCCAGCAACCACTGCCTCGTGCTAATACGCCCAACATGGTTGAGAAAACAGCTAAAATAACGTCCATTACTGAAACTGAAATTAAAGAATTTTATCCTACATTAGATCGTACTAATAAGAGTCAAGTTGCAAATGAAATGCAAAAACTAGCTAAAGAGCGGGAAGTGGTTAATGGGCTGGTCAATAGTTATGTGGAAAAGACAATGAAAAACTTCTCCGAGTTCCGCCAGTCGCTTGCCGAAAAGCAAAAACGGGGCGATAAACTCACTGATGCAGACATGACATACTCAATGCAGGTAACACAAGGTCACGTCCCTATTAAAATAACGGCAAAGGACAAAGACGGAAATCAAGTCACAGGAAACATTCCCGACGTCTTTATTCCACCCACCTTATATAAAAAAATGACTGACCTCGAAAAAAAGCATGCCATTTTGACAAAACCAATGGAGTAATTTTTTTTTCAATATAATAATTATTGCTTATAATTAAAGGTAGTTAATATAATTTATTGTGAGTTATACTTATAGAAATGATTTTTTTGGTATTTTTATGGGATACACACTCATCTAAACTTATTATCAATTATTTTTGGATTATCGATGAATTCCTTGTGTGTGACGTAGATGTTGGCGATTAGTGGAGCTGAGGCGAGAATGGATCCACCAATCCATGAGCTGAATGATTTTTCTATGGACGAGCCATGGGGAGGACTGATTTTGATTAATGGCGCATTGTTTTGAAGGTCAGTAGCTAAACGGTCGGGAAGTTCGGCTAGATTAGAGAGAAGTGATCCGCAGATGATGATATTTTCATACAACCCTGTGCGGATATCCGGGTCGCAAGAGGAGATGCAGTGTTCGATCATGGTGGATAATCCCCACCCGGTGAGTTCATTAGTGAATACAGGGTAAGGTGTCAATGTATATTGGTGATGGTATGTTGATTTATATTCTACCGGGTCCAATTTAACGCGTTTATTAATTTCAGAACTCTGGGCTACTAGTTCTTCGGTGGGTTGATGAATCGCGTTATTTGGCGGGATAGTATGTAGGGTAAATTTAGCGATCTCTTTATTTAATAATTTAGCTCTGAAATTAGAGAAAAGAGCGTCCTTTGTGTCCATAAGATCGAGATCATTGGGGCGGTACAGGTGGTGGTACTTGGTCATGCTTAATGGGGTGTGGTGGGATGGTGGCGATACGAAATTGTACAATAAGTACTCTGCTAGAAACAATCGATCCAAGTATTCAACGGCGATTAGGTTTTTATTCGGAAATTCAAAATCAAATTCCAGGGCCTCATTGGCCCCAAAGTGTGAATTCTTAAACCGCTTAGCACCCTTCTCATTCAAGAATAATTTTTTATATAATCTGACATCGGCTACTTTAAACACGGTATTAATGAAATCAGTCAACTCTGAATAAAGCTGGTAATTATAAAATGATTCCGAGAAGTGTTTTTTGTTCGAAATAACATTAGTCGAGGAATAAGAAGGCGAAGAGGGTAGATCTTTTCGGTCTACATCTGTAATATCCTTATTGCTAGTGACTCCGGTATTGATAATTATGGGCTGTATTGCATCAATTATAATAATACTTGTTTCAGCTGTTTGATTGACTCTTTTAGTAAAGCGGGGTGCGTAAGGTACAAGTTCTGTTTCCTGGGCATCCATGTATTCTAAGGAGAGGTTGGCGAGGTAGTTGTATCCCAAATTGCAGTAAACTGTGTTTTTATTCAGGGTGAATCCATCGACAACGGGAGTTATGGACGTCACTGATGAGTTGATAAAATTAACCACAAGTGAGATATTGTTTGATGCGCCGATCTCAATATTGCTTGATGACCCAGCACGTCCAATGGCAAAGGGGACAAAGAGATTAGTGTGTCCAATAAATAATGATCGGCTTGAAAAGACTGAAAACATGATATTGACTATATTACTACGCTGAAGATTCATTAATTTCGTAAGAAAATGTGTAATGATCGACGATGCAGGAGTGTTATGTTTCATAGCTGCTGAGCCTGATGAGCCTGATGGTGCTGTCGATTTTGCCGCAAACGGATTCATAGCTGTATTATCGTTACCTCGTGTTGGGTCTAAGGACGACATAAGTTCTTTACTGCTTGTCTTTTCAATCATGGGGAAACTCAATGGGCCGTCAGGGTGCTTGAATGTCGTGTACTTGCGCAGCAGTGGGACAATGAAATCAGGGCCTTCTTCCAATACTGAATTATCTGCTTTAGTAATTTGAAATATTCCTAATTTATTCATCAATGTTGCGCTTTCTTCTGTATCGCCGGCAATATTCACTTGGAAGGGAGTTGTGGATATGGGCTCTTCAATAATCATAATCGGGTATTTGGCTATCTGAGCTAAAATTTCCTCCTTATCCAGGCCATTATACGGAAGAAGGCGGCTGAACACATACATGAGTATATAGCAAAAGGCCTCATAATTCGTGATAAGCCCATTCACAATCGGGAATATAACTTCTCTACCAGCCGCATAAATCGTCTCTGCCGTGATTATATATTTATCCGATGCTGTAAATGTATGCCCAAGCAAGAAATCAGGGTTCTTACACGCTTGCATTACCTCGGAATAGGAGGTATTAGAAGTATAATCATACCGGCCTCGATTTATACCCAATGCCGAAGAAATAACAACCAACGGACAATCTTCCCCCGAAAACCCCGCTTTGATATATTCTTGTCCCACCTCTATCACTATCGATACTGGGACCGATGCTGGGACCGATGCTGGGACTGTCCAATTAAGCAATGCATATAGATATGTGAATAATATTAAATCAAAAAAAAAAAATAGTTCTTGTCCCACAAGTTAACACAAGACTAGGATAACCTAGTGGCTAATTATGTTAAAGAGTGTAGTCATTAGTATAAATATGAGTTATAGTGTGTGATGCAAGGATAGTTGGTTTGTGATTACGTTAACGTGAATAGATGGTATACTGATTTATTGGTGCGTGATATTTACCCACTGGTTGTAACATTGTATGTTTGCGTGTACCGCGTTGGCGATAATTCATTGTTACGCTTAACTTGTCGCCCCTCTCAATCCCAATAACGACTAGCGACAACGCCTTGACCAATCCGTAATACAGCTTATCTGAACATACTTTTCCGTATAAATTCGCAGTTATAGGATATGTAGTGGATGTTTAATTTATGGTCGAATAATTGCAATGACTGGGTGGAAGTGGTTGTTGCGTAAATGTTTTTTGTATCAAACTCTGCCGTGGCATGTGTGCAGTAGGACAGCCTAATAAGACTCGAAAGGCCAGGTTAGAAAGTATTGATGTTCGATTCTTCGACCTTGCACTCAACAATTAGACACATCGGCAAATTCCCTTAAATTAGCTCTAGTCATATCCTATAACCCTCAAACATCTAATTCCAGCAACAGCTGGTGATGTTGACCTGGGATCTAGTGAATTAATATTGTAAAATTGTTTGGCTTAAAAAATTAGAATGATCGATTTTTTAGCACTACATTGTCATTTAGGTATCTTTGTAAGTATATATAAATGCCTTCATTGGATCACTAGCCACCGCAATAATCTCGGATCGGCTGCTAACGGCTTTTCGAGAACTTTGTTTCCACCCAGTATGGCAATATCATATTATATTGTACGAATCCAAGAAGCTAGAGGTGAACATCTGCACCTAAAAATGGCTGGTACCAGTGCTTGACGTAATTAAGAAAGCTGTTGCTGATAATGTTGTGATTGTCACGAAAGAGTAAAGACACTGCTGCATCGATATGCCCGAGTGAGTCCAACTGGATTACTCGGTCGAACAGGTGCACAATGTATGTATATGCCCTTTTAATTGAGGTTTACGGCTTTAATTATTATGTCCGGGAGTTGTTCCACCTTGTTTTAGTAGCCTTTTCACGCAACACTGTTCGGCAACAATGGACAATTAGTCACTACATCTTCATAAGATTCTTCACTAGTCGAAAACGGGCGATGTTGATAATATTATAGGTGGCTAATTTTAGAAATGTAGACTCGATTTACGCAAAAACACCTTAAATATAGTTCATTATCTTAACAAATAATTTGAACTGGCGAAATAGAATGATGGTTGGTGGCAACGAGTTATACGACTTAAACTACGCAAGCACGCGGTCGATGTATTCGGGGAACCTTGGTGCTACTGGTCATTGTGAAAATAATAGCCTGCGGGCGTATCATGTACGGCTGAAAACAAGCAGTGAGTATAGTTTTTCAGGGTATCCGAAACCAAAGTCGATGCTGAAAATGAAAGCGACGCCGATGGTTCCAACAGTTCCGATGGTTCGGGAAGCGAGTGTCAGCGAAGTGGTCAGCGAAGTGGTCAGCGAAGTGGTCAGTAGTGGTAGAGAAATGACACTTCCGTCTGTTTATTTGGACAATACGGAGGTAGGTCGGTTTAGGGAGGCGTATATGAGCAAACTAACGGAACGAGATTTGGCAAGTATTAAAGAGCGGTCTGTGAAGAGTGTGGGGATGGAGTGGAGGCCTTCGTACGAGCTGTACCGGGTAGTTGCGGGACATGTGGGATGGGTGCGGTGTGTGTGTGTGGACCGGAGCAACGAGTGGTTTGCAACCGGGTCGACCGACCGCACCATTAAAGTGTGGGACCTGGCCAGCGGCAGGCTCAAGGTTACGCTGACGGGCCACGTGTCGGCTGTGCGCGCCATAGCCATGTCCGACCGCCATCCGTATTTGTTTTCTGCGGGCGAGGACAAAACAGTCAAGTGCTGGGACCTGGAAACAAACAAAGTCATCCGCCACTACCACGGCCATCTCAACGGGGTGTACTCGCTCGATGTGCATCCCGACCTGGATCTGGTCATTACCGGCGCCAGAGATGCCACGGCGCGCGTGTGGGACATGCGGACCAAGACGTGTGTGCATGTTCTGACGGGCCACTCGGACGCAGTCAACTGTGTGAAGACCCAGACAATGTCGCCGCATATAGTGACGGGGTCCAGCGATGCTACCGTTCGTCTCTGGGACATCCGCACCGCCAAGACACTCACCACACTCACACACCACAAGAAAGCCATCCGCGCACTCGCACTCCACTCCAAGGCCCTCATCACAGCTTCGGCAGACAACATCAAAGCATGGACACTCCCCAATGCCGACTTTACACACAACTTCGCCACAAATCCGACAAATCCGACAAATCCGACAAATGTAACAGACGCAAACGCATCAATCGTCAATGCACTCGCCGTCAGCGAAGACAATGTGGTCGTGTCCGGTACAGACAATGGCGTGCTCCAGTTCCACGACTACAAGACGGGTTCTCTCTACCAAACCATCAAGTCGCCCCTCCAGCCAGGCTCCCTCCAAAGCGAGGCTTGCATCTACGCACTCACCTACGATAAGTCTGCCTCCCGCATCATCTCCTGCGACGGCGACAAGACTATAAAACTATACAGGCCCGTCAAATAAATACAACCGATCTATTTTCCAGATTTATTATTATGAATAGGGACAACCACTGAGACTGTACATTCAAATTATAAATACTTGTAGTTGTAATTTTGAGTACAGTGGATCCTCGTTGGATCGTTTTGTTTTATCGGTTCCATCAGAAAGCGAACTAACGAGGGCCCACTGTGCCCTAAAAACACACTTTCTCATACTATCATTTGTTAATTTAATTTTGCTTTTCGAGTACAATTAGTCTAGCATTTAAATGGATTTATAAAAAGAATTCTTATTGGTGTTGTTTTTTCAGGGATGAATTCGAACACAAAAAACATTAATTTTTCTAAATTTCTGTTGTGCAATTTTGTGAAAAAATTCTTTGCATTAAAAAATCAATGTTCTTTTAAGTATGATTTTCTTAAGGGCGCACGACTGTATCTATTGTAAATCTGTTTTTTCTTTTTGAATAAAATGATCGAGAATAGAAAAAGAGACATTCTGTATATAGTATGCGCTCTACTGCAGACAATGTCTTATAGTCGCTTTTATACGAATTATGATATAATAATGACAAATAATTTGAAATTTGTTGGATGATGTCGCTACACTTGATTTCAAAGTTCAGGTCGAAAAATTCTAGCGCTCTAATGGATTACGATGCTAAATAGGCCTCTCTTTTCTTGATTAATATATTAAAGGAACTACAAGAACTCCATTTTTGTTTTATGTCTTGGTATTTTGCCATGTATGTAGACGGGGATATTGTCTGTTTTTCTATGACTGTAATGATTATTTTTATCATAGATGTGAATGAAAGGTATCGGTGAGTGTGTTCTATGAATTGATTGTCGAGCAGTATTTCCGCGTCCTTTTAAAAAAATACGTCGACAGGCAATTAATGACTCTAACATTTCTACATTAGTAGAGAATAAGTGAAGACACTATATTGGCGTTTGATAAGCGATAAAATTATAAGATTTAAAATTCGATTAAACTTGCCGTTCTTAATTCTTCTTAACATGGGAAGATTAATTTACTTAATAAGAAGTATGCCAAAAAAGTATTGAATTTTTGTCAAAGTGTCGATTCAGCCTTATTCGCGACGTTTGAAAATTACCTGTGTTGAATCCTATTCACCATTGTGCAATCGAACAATATAAGGTGACAAAATCAATTGTAATTCGTCCAATAATTGAAAAGGCTTTACTACTGGACCCTTTAATTACACCAAAGTCGAAACAATCCATTGCTTGACATAATTTCGGGATTATAGTCAAAAGAGAACACATCAATAGACTTATTACATACCAATAAACAATTACTAAAAAAGAGCATCTTTTTAGGATATCCTTTAAACTCAATTACTTCTTAATACTTAACTATATACTATTGTCTCTTTGGCCAATCGCTCCCGAATCTTAATACTAATCATTTTGTCCGAACATCTTTATTGAAGTAATCGTGCAAGACCAAAAAGATGTATTTTGGGATAGTCTAATATGGAGGATGCAGCGCAGTATGCTTACATTCCAGAATTAATTGTTGTGTTTGATAATAAAGGCCCGTTGGGTTTATTTTTATTTGAAGAGATGAAAGTAAAAGATTCACTATAATGCTTATTATTTCGCCAGGTTCGTCTAAAAAAATTGTTTGTGCACTGTATACCGTGTTACAAGTCAATAAAACACTCACTCAAAGGATCTTTTTGGGCTATTCTTATATACTCAATTACCTTTATTACTTTAACTATACATTAAAGTATTTGTGTGGCCAATCGGGCTTCAATCTAATCATTATCCTCTGTTATTAATACCCCTTTACTGAAGGAATTGTAACATACCGGTTATTATATTATCGAAACAACACATTCCGACTGTAGGTCATCAACCCGTGTCAATAACTTCTAACAAAGACAGGAATACTTGAAGCTTTGCCGTTAGTATTCTTCTTATTAGTAAATATGCATACTGATGCGACCATTTGGCAAAACTATTCTAAAGCAAAGCTTTATCTAATACACCTATGGAATTGGCGAACAATTGATGGAGCTTAAAAAATACAAATATCAAAGCATATGATTATGCTTTTATAGTCTAGAGATAAATATGCAACAGCTCGCATAAAACGGAAATGGGTAAAAATGGGAATATATTGATGTATTCATCTAATCTCAGAAAACATTTAGGATTCTCACGAGAAGACTGTTTCATTAATTTTTTTAGTAATCCAAATTTATCTAAATGAACGTAAAAATTGCTGCTCAGCTTAAAGTGTAGTCTAGATAGAATATCTATCCGAAAATATGTAATAGAGCAATCGACGGAGCTGAAAAAATCTATATTGGCCAACCTAGTATGTAAGTCGGTTAATTATTGAATCGATAATGTCCAGTACTCGGATGAAATGAGAAAAATAATGTCGTACAACAAGCTATAATTAATACGAACCATTCGCACGATCGCATATCGATTAAAAAGTATTTTGTTAAATGAATTAGATAGGTTCAAAATATCTGTATAGTGCGTACTGACTTTAGCAATAAATAAAGCTTTAAACATGATAGCTACAAACATATCCATTTTTAATAATTATAAAATACATTGACCAATTGTTTTATTCGGCATACGCGATGTGCAGAACATACTATGCAACTCGCAATAAGTAAGGCTAGAAAACTGACTAATGAAAAGTTGTTCTTGTAAAATGTCAACTTTGTTGCCTTATTGGATTAAAATACACATTGGTTAGCCCCTCTATGATGTTATAAAGGGTTTTATTAGTAAAGCCAATGTATCGCGCAATTCAACGGTAAAACATTGCGTACGACTTCGATGAAGTTTCTTAACACTCAATAAATTTTTAAAGGGCTACGAATACTAGAGTATGTGATATTACAAGCACTATCATACAAGGTTTTTTCCGACAATATTTGCTCAATTTTTGAAAATGTTTGCTCGTGGTTTTTTTTAAATTTATAAACTTGTCAATAATATAAATTTAATTGCTAAAGTTGCACATAGGTATTGGTAACTATTTTAATGGACCGTAGTGATTAAAAAATATGGAAAATGATAATTCAAATAATATTGAAGGTCTATAACAAGCCGAACCTAGGACAATTCATTATTTACAAACAGAAAATGAGATTTTGGCGCCAATAACTACAAACAATAACAAAAGACAAAGAGATGGATACTCTAAAGTATCATTAGATGCATATGATCGTGTATTGCCTTTAATACAAACCAACTTAATCACCAAGAAAGCCGCGTGTGCCATTTTAGGTACTTAAATAAGCACGATGAATCATCGATTGCAAAAGTTCAATATGTCACAATTAGTTCCCTCTACTGAACCACAAATTGGCAACAAATCAGATGAAGAGGTTGTATCAATGATTAACATCCTAATTACAACTTATCAAGGGAGACCTAATAATTATGCGATTAAATTAAGCAAATCTACTATAGCCAAAGGAATTGACGAATTTAATTATAGTCTTAAAAGGACTACAACTATAACAAAAGTTAGTATTTCTGAGCGAGTTTAAGCAAATAGGTATGATTATGCACTAGCCTATTTTGCAAACTATGAGACCACTAGAGTATTTTCCTTGGATGAATTTAAAGTGTCAAGAAAGAATTCCAGAGCTACAATATCGACCAATATCTCAGTAGGTGCAGTTATGTCTTTAGATAAGGTAGAAACCTTTATAATCTCCAATACAGCTTATAACAGAGCTACCTTATGAGAGTTCGTACTAAACTTTTTAGAACTATTTCGAATACACCTAACAATGTAAATGGGATTCTTACAACATTAATAATGGACAACGCATCAATACATAATACTCTTTTCTTCCGAGATGAAATCGAATCGGTTCCCAGCATAAACTTGGTATTTTTGCCACCATACACACCACAATGTGATCCAATTGAAAATTTATTCGCATAATGGAAATCCTTTATTAAAAGTAGACAAGTTAGAGCTAATCAACAGCTGGTAGCAGCTATATCGATTGGTAGCGAAATAATTAGTGCTGAACAATGCGTAAACTATTTTAAAAAAACCACGAGCAAATACTTTTGAGACAACGGGCAAGCATTTTGATAAATTGGGCAAGTATTTTCGGAAACCCCGGTAATAGATGTGTTTGAAGATGCAATAACAGTTTTAGAACATAATAATGGCTTTCAGGATTATCCGAAATATTCAATACAAAGTAAGTGTAGAAAGACTATTACCATCCCACAAATTGTAGGCGATAAACGATAATTGGCCTAATATTAGGGCCTAGCAACTAATAACTACGAATTAGCCGAAACAGTACATATAGCACCAGTACTACGCTGTCGATATTATATACAGGTCTTCCTTGTAGAGTCCCTAAGATGGCGCATTAGGTCTACATCTTACATACTTGCTCTTATCTATATCTCTGACACTTATCCATGCGAGTACGCTCGCAAAAATTGTTAATACGATCTTAGATCATAATTAAATGACGGTATGCTCATGCATACTTGTTATACCAGGCTCGAACACCATGACGAATATGATTATTGAGTACACGCCCCTTGCAAGCATCACAATAGTGACATAAAATTAATACCTGCGTAATTACACATGACTAGGAGAATACTACGGCGTATCGGATAATCTTGGTGTATTTCCCTCTTGAGAATGGCATTCGCTACACCGCATTCTGACATGCCTACTAATTTTTAATTAAATTAATTGCGGATAAGTTAAGCGCAAAAAAAAAGTAATTGCCCCGTTTATTTGATAGGTACGTGCTTTTGTATAGTAACACGACTGCATCATCAGTTTGATACCCGCATAATCAGGATATAATGAGGGCCTGGCATTTACGAAGTTACTGGATTATTAAGCGTGAGCATTTTTTTTTGTATTTTATCCAGATGCGAAAGTGGTTTTACGGAGGGTATGTCCCTTCATGGTTGGTACTAGTGAGTCTTTTGGGAGCCCTTGTTGTGGGCGAGGCATTGGGGATGACGTGCCAGGAGTATGTCGATCTGCTGGTGTCGGCTGGAAACCAGGATGGGCTCGAGCGTGTCAAGAACTGCCGTGCCAATGTCCGCAAATTATCTGATCTGATGATCGACAGAGACCCCGACCAGACTGCAGATTTTGAAAAGGTCGGGCATTGCATCCTCCCTGTTTGCAACGACCACTGTCCTAATCGCGAGAATGTGCTGCACGTAGACTCGGCCGTGGGATGGGACGGCCCGCGCGCATTTAACGGACGGATGGCGCGCAGCACGCTTGAAATCCAGCTCATAGCCTCGCGCGCCGGGAGTGTAAGCGCGGACTTGCCGCCAGAAATGGTCGCAAACATCAAACGGCTCAAAACAGCAGCCGAGTGTGTTCTGCTCTACGACTCCGAACTGCTCGCCGAGGGCGTCGAGGGCCGTGAATTCAGCGATATCCTCAACATAGCCGTCAAGTACATCTCCGACTCGCAAACAACCGACACGCCCACCTCGATCCGGTTCAACCACCACATCCTGCTGGGATGCATCACCTCCGGCTCGTCCTCCACCATGGCTTCCATCCTAAGCGGGCTCCAAATCAGCCAGATATCGATGGCGTCCTCGGACATAGGCCTTGCCGACAGTGGGCCCAATGGCTTCTACTCGTTCTTCTCGCGGACCTGTGCGGGCAGATATCCCATCAGCATGGCCCTGTCCCTCCTCCACGCCATCCGCGAAATGGGCTACCAACGCGTGGCTGTGCTCTACGACACAACGGCCCAACTCCACATAGCCGACGAGTCCGAGTTTGCCGATGCAGCCTCCACCTATGGCATTGAAGTCCTGACCAGCCAGGGATTTACCGGCGGCGCGTCGGTCTACGAACCCAGTCTGTCGGCCGCCCTCACAGCCATCAAGGAGACCCGCGCCAACCTCATCGTTCTCTTTGCATACGACGACATCACAGATCCTATTTTCAACATTGCCAAAGACGCCAACTTCAATCTGGTCGGCAGCGGCAAGATGTGGTTTGCAACAGACTCGTGGGGTGGGTTTTCCACAGGCCTCATTGACGGGGCCATTGCGTCCATTCCCTCGACAGACACCACCTCCGTCATCTTCCAGTCCTTCCTCCAGTACATGGCCGAGAAGTATTGCGCCGAAAAGTACTTGGGCTCTACAGGCATGCCATACAACATCGACTGCTACAACAAGCCTACGCTCACCGACAAAATAGCCGCACTCGCCTCGCTGGCCTATGTTCCCAACACACAAGAAGCCACCCTCCTCGTGCTCGACTCGTTCAGCAGGCTGCTCCACAGCGACCGCCCACTCCCTCAGGACACCGACATCACCTCTCAGTTCCACGCCCCGACACTCTTCATCGATGTCCCGAGCCCCCACTGCAATCCCCCAGCCGGAGACATAACCAGTGCAGTTGGAGACATAACCAGTGCAGACGGAGACATAACCAGTGCAGCCGGAGACAACATAACCAGTGCAGCCGGAGACAACATAACCAGTGCAGCCGGAGACAACATAACCAGTGCAGCCGGAGACATAACCAGTGCAGCCGGAGACAACATAACCAGTGCAGCCGGAGACAACATAACCAGTGCAGCCGGAGACA
>JAQFXY010000128.1:0-55999 GCA_034693865.1 Ceratophysella sigillata
CGACTTTGTAGGCCCCTCCCACTGAAGGGGAGGAGCTACGGCAAAAATAAAAACATGAATTTTGTAGCTCTAACCTAACACAATCAGATTACCAATACTCAAATTAATCGGTGCGATCGAGGTGCATTTCAGAGAACGCAAATTTTCCTAATAAGCAAAAAGTTACTCAATTATAATAGTTAAAATTGCGGATAAAAATTAAAACTTGAAGGAGTGCCTAAGTAAAACTGACCTACCTAAATCTTGCAGCTTCGAGTCTCTTCAACATACGTTCACGTAGAGTTTCAGTCTTTGGAGGAGGTTTAGTGCTAACTGGAACCTTCGGTGGAGCAGTCAGTTTATCAACCTTCGGCTTTGCCTCTGGAATGGGGTCCCGACTGTGCTTCCATTTCTTCTTTTCTGTTAAAATAAAACATAAATATAAACATAAACACTTAATTTATATGATTGTATTTTATTTAGGTTTTAGCTAAGCCCCCCGCTAACAGGAGTTGCGATGTTTATTTACATCCACTTATTTCATAATCGCATTTTGCAAACGATACATCACTATCAGTATGGAATGAACGCCGCTTCTTGGTTTCGGATAGATACAACTAAGCACTAAAATATTCCGGGAACGCAAGTTCCTTATTTGTAATTTCAAAACGGTAAGTGAGCTGTTCTATAAACAGATATGTGTGGTGTGAGCGTTCCATGTGTTCCACGAAAGATTGAAAATGCTGGAGGATTAATGTAGAAATCTTTGGAATGGGACATGGTACTGGTACTGCAGCGTACAAATTGTTGTAAAGCAATTGATACATCAGTGCTTTTCGACACTATGCACTACTTAAGGAATTTGGGGTGTGCAAGCGTTGCACAGGGAAAATAATTTTTCTCCAAAGTGTCAAATTCAGGTCAGAGGTTAAGTGCAACAGGTCTGTGTGGGTTAAAAAAGTTTAAAAAAACTGTTCCTGACTTCCATCGAATTCAACTAAGGCTTCTTGGAGTGCTAGTCAATTCAAATGCTTACCTTTCTTCTGTTTGACATCATTCTTTCCACGTCTCTCTCTCTCCTTGACCTTTGGACGCTTGCCCTTTCCCTTGACCCGTACTCCGTCCTTCCCTTGCTTCTTAACTCCGCCCATTACACACCGATTTAACTAAACCGATCACAGATGAACACTGGCAACGGCAACTGCAAATGGATGAACGATACTAACAAATTATTTTTATGCTCCAACTTCCTCTTTTGAGCTGCACGTGAAAATTAAAATTAGCGGCGTTTAGAACCATGTTGGCACTATATAGCTTTTCGTACAATTTATTATCCGTTCGCGTCACACCGTCGCATGGCGTTGTATGTACGCCAAATACGTTCAATATTCCAAATTCTAATCAATTGAAATTAACAAGAAAATTCAATCAGAAAATATTTCTTTTAGTTTAGGTAATTTAGAAAAACCAAAGAATCTTGGATTAGTGATATTCGTGAATTATGGTTGCAATTTTTGTTTATTGGACCCTTTCAGGTGAGCATGCTAAGTGGAAAACTCATGAAGTTTCTGTAGTTTTTACGAGCTACTGCATGCATAATAATAATATTGCATCCAACAAGCAGCTGAAACCAAAAAAAAATACATAAATCAATTCTAAAAATCTAACCTTACTCATGGAAACTCTGTTACTGGTAAATTTGTTCGCAACAATGAATAATCTATTCATTATTTCCACCTATTATGACCGATTATGTGGTATTAATATTTTCCAGCTGCCAGCATATTTTGTAAACAAGGAGTTTCAGAAAAATGCTTCTTACATCGCCTATTTAAAAGCATCGTCAATTAGACGCAGTTGTATTCAACATGCTAACCGTTGTGTGTGACCAGCACCTGGACAGGGGGGAAACCAGAAACCCCACAAAAATGTTACCCTAAATTATATTTGTAGGAGTCTAAATCGAAAACGTTTCGCCTGCCACGTTTTTTTTTTTTTTTAATTACTGCATTTCTAACTCTGCAAAAACAATGCAAAAACTGAATTTCTAGACTATAGAACTCCATTTTCCAGCTTTTTCCGCGGATTCCGCCATTTTCGAATGCTCTATGCGCTGTCCGCTGCGAAACCTAAGCCTGCCGACGCCCTTGTTAAAAAAGCATACATATTTCTAAATTTTCAATATGCAAAAAGCGTATTAGTACAAATCGGAACCGATACTGCTCTTGGGAAATACAAACAGACATATGCGTAAATGAATTATTAATAATATGACCATCGTGCACATAAGGATCATGAGAAACTTTCCATTTATGTAAAGTCAAAGGTCAACATATCAGTTGTATTGCCTGTAAAGTTAACCTCACTTGCATTGCTTGCCATAATTTATAACGGGAATTTCCTTGATATCACAACTCTTGACAAATGATTATCAATATTAGCATACACAATCAGTATATCCTCGAAAATATTTCAAATAAATATAACACTTGAACCTATAAATTTGTTTTTATTCCGGTTTCAATTCAAGTCAGTAAACGACGAAATTAATTAATTATAATTTCCTGGAACTCAAAAATGATCGGAACGTGGATGGCTAATACAAAAACGCTTATTTTGCAGAATACGAGGAATCACTGCTCAGTTTAAAATTATTTTCCGAGCAACCCAAGAGTGATAAGCCCAAGTTCTCGGAACTCTGTATTACAGAGTAGTTAGTAATGATAATTTGTAATCTCTGTTTAATTTATTTATTTATATTATATTTATCATATTCCATTGAAGCAAGAAGGAATACGAACCGTTCATCAGCGTTATGTTTTTAGCATGACATGTGAAAAGTTTTATGTTCGACGATGAGCATCCAGCTTAATAAGCAAGCACAAGTGAAACACGCTTAAGTATTTAAAGGAAGCAGAAGCTGGAGTTAAGCACAGTTCACAAACCGACCTTTACTGAAACTTATCTTCCAGTAAAGTTGTAAATTCTAAACGATTCCTAGATTCTGAATCGGATACGCTCATTTCATAATGAATTCCATTACCAAGTTTCTTTTAGTTTCTTGCTTCGCCTGTGTTCTAATCCTTCCAGATACAGCCGAGGCTAATCCATGGTTTGCAGCAATTGCACTTAAACTTGGGGTCAGACTTGCTAAGAATACTTGGTACGCCAGATGTAATACCCGGAACGTTCCGCCAGGTGAATACCGCCTATGCTTAGATTTTACAAACCAGAATAATTAGGTTTAGTTTAATTTTCTAATCAATTACTACATGTAAATATGTGAAATGTGAAATATTAAATGTGAAATTTTCATAAGGTGTCAACTGTCCAGGCGTAGTTTTTGGACTAGGATTCGATCGGAACTCTGCACAGAATTCTGCCAGGGCGTATGCTTCTACCGTTGGGGATTCAGCCTGTGTTAAATACGTGGGCCATTGTGATATTCGTAAATTCATCAAGTAGAAGCCTCAGAAAGTGGCATAATTTTAGTTATTATCTTTATTTATTCAATATACATACATATTGTAATTTATTAGTACAAATAATGTTTAAGCTGATCCAGGTATTCGATTTTAGCTTTCATGCGGTAATAGATAATTAATTTCATTAAATCATTTATAAATTCAGAATAGTAAGTATACTTTTTTTTTTAAATTCAGCTGACACTTGTTAATGAATGTTTAATTCAACAAATAAAGTACCTATATGCTATTGCTTTGATTAATATTTCTAATTCCTACACTCGAAATTTCAAATTGCTTAAGTCCCAGATTTGACAAAGAAAATGACTTATCGCTTTGGTTATAACATAGCCCTTTTTTTACGAGGGCCTTACAACACTGCATCGTGCTAATTTCTGAAAAAATTCACTCGACCAGGTCTTTACGACCCGCCAGCAAGAACAACTTAAGTACATATAATTGTAATACATACACATTATACATCACCAAGTAGCAGAGGTTTGACTGATTTAGGTGTTTACTTGATTATAAATAATATTTTGTAAAAAAAAAAAGCTTAACATTTCACCTAATTAGAAATTCCAAGGCCAGAGAAACAGACAAAAAAAGCGTTGTTAGCTGCTAAAGAAGGTCCACCTGTGATTTACAAGCATGTGAGACCCAACCCATCATGTAATGAATACTACGAATATTCATGTACGCATACATTATTCTTCTAAGCTAGCACAGAGCCAAGATTGAGAAAATGGAACTTATTCCTAGTATTACAGTTAATACAGATTCGTTTCATCTCATTAAACAAGCTATTGAGCTATTGGCTATCAATATCATGACTCATGTCTCATTCGAATATCCATTAGAATCCTGTAATAAATCAAATATTATTTCCTGGCCTTACCTAATACAGAGAAGGGAGAAGATATAAAAAAAAACAATCAGCATTGACCGTAAAAATGGTTATTATAAACGGTTAAGAATGGGAATTGAGATGATAGAGGCAGGTACGACGTAAGTGCATTTAATTTAGGATTCATCTCTGCCATCTCAAAAAAATGCAAATACTCAAATTATCACACCTACACATAATGTGGACAAGACAGCTCGGAGCTCGAGCGAGCAAGGCAGTTGAGAAAGGAAACGTAACCCACGACACATCAAACCTAATGAACTTTTTTCTCTCTGCTTTTGGAGAATATTATAATTTCCCTCGAGCCAACAAGATGTAATTGAGCTCGTAAAAGAGTTTGTGGTAAAAAATTTGGAATGACTCAAGGCGTAAACTTGAAAAGACAATAAGGGAGTGTAAAAGGTCTGTAATAGCTAACAATGGGAGTAGGAACATGTCACCATAAATTAGAGTGGCTCTTTAAAAGGTTTAGACTCCAGTCTGAAAGAGGACTAGGCTCAAGATCTCACATTTCGATTACTGTAATACATGCTAATCGACTCCTTAAGCCCTTCTAATCCACTTCCACGCAATCCAACCGAGCACAGACCAGCACAGCGAGTCAATAAAATGTTTTGAACCTATATAATGCAGCAGACGAGGCAGTGCGAAGGTGCTAACATGTTCCGCTATTATACAATACTATTTTATGCATACTTAATAGGATGTGCGGCTCATTAGGAGATTCCAGCATTGGCGTCGCCGTCAGACGGATGATAAAGTACACAAGGAGTTATGATTGAACAGCAAGAGAATAACAAACGTCTCCTGTTGTGTGAAGAGTTCCTTGAATATGCATGACGAGGGATTTATCAGGTGGATCATCAAATGGTGCTCAGGCCTGTCCTGGGTGTCTCAAACTAATAAGTATGGAATTGATGATATGACCAATTTGTGTTCTTTTACACGCCACAGATCACACGTCTCATCTCGGATTCCACCTGATGGGAAGATGGATTCAGTCAGACCCAAGCCTCAAACTTCTCACGCTCACGCCTAGTCAACCAGTAATTCTTGGCGAATAATCCCTACGTCTACATCCTTCAGATTAGTCTATTTACTATGAGTACTTTGCAGAAAAATAAGAATGCATTTCACGCCTCAGAGTGTGTTAGTATTATGTATTATGATCTTATGTAGTACAGTGCATTCTATGTTAATTTGCCTCATTCACCAAATTCATGAATGCCTGTTTGACTACCACTGAAGATATCATGCTTCATTAAATGTCTCCTTTGAACAATTTCCTGAAACTGTAGACTTTTTGATTGGATGAGAATGGGCTAGTAGTGCAGAGAGTATTATGATCAGTCTCCGTGTAATTGACCCTTGGATTGGAACGTGAGCTTCTGTCTGCAGTCTTGCCTATAATATTGCGCTCTGCCACACGAAAATACTTACAAATTCTTACTCTTTGCCTACAAAATAATATTATGAAATCAGACGTTTCTGATTTAGTCACAAGTGACAGAAGCGGACTCTCGGCTTTCCTTTATAAATGTCATGTTTGAGGCAGACAAAGTAGTTTTCGTGCCACTTGTTATTAATACTACTCATGTATGTATGTAGAGCATGAGCATGTTGATACTAAAAGTACAAAAAGTAAGTTGACATAGCGTGTGTAGATTTTGGTCATGTTAGAAATTACAATTTATCTAAAATTCTGTCTCCAACTCTGTTCTCTTTGTATATTTGCATATCCAAGGGATGCCTTGCCAGCACAGTATTATGACAGAAGGCATAGGCTAATGGATTTGGAGCAGTTTAATGGGAATTAAACGAAATGTCACTAGTTTCGTAAGTGCCTGAGATAGCATAAAGGACGAGACGGCGTTGAGTCAAAGCTTTCATGCAACGCAACATGCAATCCTGCAACAGTCTCTGTAAACCCTAAAAGCCGTATAACTCTCTTCCAATAAAAGCCTAATAGGATTAGTTTATGGCAGGAAAGTGGAAGATGGATTCAATAAATTGAAGTGATTTGGGACGGAATAATTCCGTTTCCCTGTCCTAGCCTTCCTTGGCATGGAGCACGAGGCATGCATGCTTCTCCAGGAAATTGTGATAGGAATTTAGTTTAAAAACGAGATTGGAATTTGGATTGGAATAATGTATAGGAAACGGAGAATGGTATTGATCGGGAAAAGTGCGATTGCGTTGGGATCCCTGCACGGAGGTCCAGTCTCTCTCTATGTAGAGCTGTATGTGAAAGCATCCCAAATTCCGAATTCCGACAAAGAGAAGCAAACAGTGGTATGCATGGAGGCAGGCAGGAAGATGAGCATAAACTAGGCTCAGATTTCACTTTCCAAGTTCCTACATCCTTCCTCGAAATCCTAGCCGCAGTTTACCCTGTCGCTCCTCTTGTCAAAAGTCAACAGTTTCTTCTAGGCTCAAAATTAGTTCAAATACACTCGTTAGCACAATATCTCAATGTTTTTCTCATATTTGATCCTCGTCAGATTTAGAGCCAAATAGAGAGTATTGTGAATTTCATTTGAAGTGCTTGAAAAAGAAAGAAAAAGTCGATACGACATTGAGATAACTACTACATGCTCGTATATCGTATATCCAAAATATCTATAAGACATTTTACATCCATTTTTTCAATACTTTGATCACCGTTTCACTAAAACCCTGGGCAAGCGGCATTACTTAACTTGGCGTTAGCGAAGGCTTTACAGAATAACCTTATCAAAATGAATGAAATCCGGAGTTAAAAACGGTTGGCCTGATTTCCCCACTATGAATATTGAGATCAGATCCGCACGTGCCAATTCCTAATTCCTTCTATTAGATTTCAGTGTGTGATTTCGTAAATGTAATTGGCTTAGAATATGTGTCTGACAGTTTGGAAATCCCCCTGGGCTTCGTAACTCAGTTGTACATAGTGAGTCAGAATTTAATTTTGAGTGATTTAGTTGATTGAAATTGAATGAATCCAGTTTTGAGGAATTGAGCAACTGAGTTGAACTGCGTAGGTGAATCCGATTGAGTGTTGAGATGATGCGAGAAGGATGAGATGGTGCGTGAGTAGCAGTCTCTGTGCATGCTTCCGTCGACATCTCCTCGCCGTCTCCTTCGTGTCAATTCTGCTAATTTGTTTGAATCAAGGGATCTACTACTTGTACAAGTAAGCTATATTTACTTTCTAGTATGAAATAGAAATAGACTCTGAAAGCTAAATACAATTGTGCGACTTCGCCATGCAACTCCGTGCAATTGCTTTTCTGGAGCAAAATAAGCCTGATGTTCCGACATAGAAAACATTTTTTCTCATGCCACGCTTAAGTGTTAAAATCAAATTTTTAAAACGCATATATTTAGTAATTCAAGAATTTTGAGAATTGTCAAAAATTGGACTTACTAGGAAACTATCATACACACTTATGTTAACCGGGAACAACAACGCTTTTAGCATTACGGTCTGTCTCGTCGATTCATATTACGTAAATTCCGACCCGAAAGATGCAATTGTGTGGCGATCGCGAGAGTGGGAATCGGTTAAAATGGATATTCGCAAAAGCGGGACAAAAAGCCTTGAGCAGACCGTTAAGTGTCAATAGCATGTAACTTCATCGGATAAATGCAAAATCTGATAAGCAAGAAACTTTTCTGTGGAGCAACGCGTTTCCCAATCTCGAGATTATTACAGTACCATGCTATTGGACTTCTGAGTCCAAAGTATTTAGGTGATCCACTTGTTTGGGATGATGGAAATAACTTGAAAGTTGTGAAAATTTTAGGAGCTCTGGCCCTTCGCCCTGCATTCAAATCATCTCACCTTTCAGCAGTAGCCTCACGCTCGAGGAGGATGGAGACGAAGTGGGTGAGACAAGGAATCGGCGGAGTACGTCGTCACAGCTCCGGCTCCGTTGGGCTGAAGGGCGATTTGATGAGCGTAAAATGGTAATAACTAATCAGGTCCCTCCAATCTCTTCATAAAGATTATTTACACGGGGACGACTCATAAAAGTGTGTAGGCTAATGTCACAGCTTGGTCAAGAGTTTAGGAGGAATGTGTGATACGCTGGCCCATGCAGGACATGTAATGTTGAGTAAATGTAATAAAGGCTCTTTTGTTTGCATTCTTCAGTTTCGAATATATGAGTGGGTACGGACTGGTTCTCTGTGGACACATTTGACGAGGCATGGCGACGTCTGTCTAGCTACACAGGTTAACTCCAGCTTCCTTTTTTGTACAATCCAACAAATACACACAAGCATAATTTAGGATTTTAATTTGATTTTTAAACCCTCCACCCCATGGCTTCTTTACCTATTATGCCTCTTGTACACTCACGAATCAACTCTGAGTCAATCTTCTTGAATAGCATGCTTCGTCTATACAAAATCTCTATTTCTATAGGCATAAATAATGAAACCGTCGATGATAATCTTGGTACAGCATGTTCTTGTATGTACACGTACTGTGTAAATAGCTCTGCCAATTCGTTGAAGTACGTTTGGCAAAAGTTCAGACTATATTGCAGTGCATCACCAAAAGTCAATTTTGATTTATGTATTTCCATACTCCTAAATAAACTCAAATGAAATGATTTGATGAAATCAAGTACTAATGCATGAATTAAATGGCAATACATATATTATTTATCGATGACGTTGCATGCTTGCCTGTAATTGGATTTCGATTTAATTTTTTTAACACGATTCCTATAATGTTATATAATTCTCTGTTGAATCATGAAGCATCGGAGAGTAGCTCATTTCTGTATGTTTCTGAAGGCTTCTATCGAGCGAATGCATCCAATTGGGGAAGTGTGTGAGCAGTGGCTGGGCCCGATTTCACTCTCCGTGATGGTCCGAAATGGTGGAGAGCTGAGAGTCTTGACTCAATTCGTACGTTACATGAGAAGATGCAATGCTATATTCGGCCAGACCGTTTCCATACACTTAGTCGTCCCAATCCCAATTAACTCCACCAACCTTCACGACGACAGCTTTCTACGTGACAATAATGGGAATAACGAGGATTGGAGTTCGGACCAAAGGGATGAAAAGTATCCCTGCGGCCGGCCGAAGGAATTCTTGGAAATGACAATGAAAAACTACTTACCTAATGGAATCGACCTCTCAATTCTCTACAATCAGAACTTACAGAGGAATGTAGCCAGGAAAGTAAGTTTATTTCTTCCAGCTTAATCGAAATTCATTGGATAATGGTCTGATTCCAATTTACTACTGTAAAAAGTTCCCTGCCAAAAGGTTACATCGAAAACGTTTCCTCGACAGGCTTTTTTCTACTTCTTGAATTTGACACGGTAAATTTTTGTCAGGGTTAGGTTAGGTTGGACATATTTAATGTCATTAGATTGAATTTCTAATTGTACAGTAAGATTAAATTTTCCGAAACTGTTTCAATCGGACAAGCTTTTACGGAGGCTTTTTTGGGAAGTAAATTTTTCGAGTACATTATCACAACTAAATTTTTCCAGTGAATTATTTCGTGGAACCCTTTAATGAAACTAAGACTATTAAATTTTAAAGAGCTAGGGAACCGGAATTTTAAAAAATTAATGGTTACCTATATCAACGTTTGCTGCACTTTTGATATTGGAATTTGGAATTACCAGCATTGGGAATAAAACTGGGTTTTTATTTCGAGTAGTGGTGACACGAAGGCGGATGACGCTGGCGATGAGTAATGCTAGCCTTTCATATGACTAAAATAGGGAATTAAACTCAATTTTCATTGAAACGATTGCCAAAATTTGTAAAGTTGACAGATTAAATTCCATTCGATGATTATTTGGGACAAGTCTGGCTTTGATTGCGTCGATACCGTAATTTGGCGACTGCACAGGTCCCTATTGTTTCTCAGGGATGAAGTAGACAATGGGAAACTGAGCTTAGCAGCCTCTAGCCCTTTGTCTGGTTGGATGCCAAAAGGAGTGAACAAGTGCATCGACAGTGTCTTAATTGAGAGTGATTGATTAATTTTATTATTTTGCCATGGTGTGAATTGACAGGCTTGCGGTACCGCCTGGGTCTTCATGACTGATGTGGACATCATCCCAGCACCAAACTCGTCCTCTCGGTCACTTTTCTATCCGCCTTCCATGTTTATCTCAAGGGCTATTTGACTAATTATAATTACACGTTCCAATTTCGTAGTTCCGCCGGACAATCATCAAGTCACAAAAACAGTTTATTTTATATGTGTTATGGTCGTTGTACAAGTCTGGTTTATGAGTAAATCAACTGTATTTTGCATAAGTAAAGTACATGGTTACGATTTCCTAATTCGCCTTTTCCGATGGTTTTTACCTGAAGTTGTAGATAATTCTGAGGCCCGAAAAATAATTGCAAATTTTAACCGTTACAGACTAAGCTAAATCAGAAACCGATATACCATTGGAAAAGAGCTTTGAGTTTAGATTTTTTTAAAAATTTCCATTCGCTTGGGAAACTGCAAACAAACGTATTCATATACAAACCTTTAATACACGCAGTTGTATATATAATATGGTATATATTGCATAACTATTTTAATTTTTTTTAAAGATCAAAGTCCGGACCTGAACTCAGAAATAAGTAATCCTCACGAGTAAACATAGTTAGAATTTTAATGGCCCTTGAGTTAAACAGAATAAAATGTGGAATTAATGTTGGTGTAAAAGGCTACAGGAGTTCTACAGGAGTCCAAGATCAAAATGCTCAAAGTACGTGTCCAACATTGGCTTTTGTGTACTTTGACAAGTAATTTATATTATATGCTATGTAAGGGTCGTCAATAGGTTTTGGTCATTTGACAAAAAATTCCGTTTGCGTCATGGACGACTAGGCAGGTTAACATTATTTCGGTTGAACTGGCTCAATGCATAGGGGATGATGATGGAGCTGGCGACAGACCAAATAAGCTGCTTTCTCATCAATCCGCCTATTCCAATTTCCAATTAGTATTTATAACTTGAGTGGATGCGGCTATTCAAGAAATTATTTCACGTACTCGTCACTCCTTCATCCGAGCATGGAAAGTATGGGAAGGAAGCAGATCAATTTAATCTACTTCGTTCAATGCACTGGAAAGAGCAAAAAAACTAAGACGTATTGACGAGTCTGAGCATAACTAGTTTCCGAACCTTGTCTCTCTATAGAAATCCATTGTAACCTTGCGTATTTGTTTTTAATTTTTTTAAAGGTGTGCTTTTGTGATTCCTGTATTTGAGTTGAAAAGATCAGTGTCCTATCCGAAAACGAAGCGAGAATTGATTTCTTATGCAAATAAAGGCCTGGCACGACAATTCCATTTAAAGATCTTTCAATTTGGACATGGGGCAACCAACTATTCCTTGTACGTACCACATTTCAAGCTTTAAGAAGCGAGCCGGACTCCATCACTCCGTCCATTTATAATCTCGCTCATCTATTATTCATTGGATCGAGGTGCTCCGCTGCCCAGAAACGGGAGCGGAGTCCCGTCAGAAAAAACATGTTTTTTATTTCATTTCATCCTTTTGGTGTAGATGGATGTCATCGAGAGTTGACGAAGGGCCGGTTGAGATTTCTCATTCGGTGGATGGACATCACATTGAGCGCTACGAGCCGTTCTACGTGAGTTCTGATGTCATTCCGCCGCATGACGAACGCTTCCTGGGCTACGGCTTCACACGGAGTTCACAAGTGAGTTGGTCGACAGGAAAGGAAGCCGAGGCTCATATTTCATACATTCGTACAAAGAAGGCTCGGTCGACTGTACTTGGGCAGAGGCTGTAAGCACGGTCGTCGGATTGTTATTCCTTGGGGAGTTGTCAGTTGAGACCACTTTCCGTTCATGCATGCTCCTCGCGATCTTCCGCAACAAATCTTGACCTGAGTCGTTGGGCTGATTTATGAGGTTAGCTTGTGGTGGAAATAGGTTCTCGAGGCCAAGATGGCAGGATGGAAGTTTAAGGTCCTCACACCTATTTTTTGCATCCATTGGGATCTGCAGACCATGGCATCTATTCGCAGCCCGCCTCAGCTCCTCCGTGCTAATCTCATCCATATGAGGAAGTCTAATTCCGCCTTCCCACCTGCCCAGCTTAACACGGCCCTTGTGCCCAGACATTTGCAAACATCCAGAAATTACATCAAATACAAAACTTTTGTTCGAGAGGTAAGCTCAAGTCAGATGCTTATTTCGAGACATGTACGGTTAGACCTAAAGTCTTGTTCTCAGAAGAGGCTTCAAGAGAGCAGATTAATTGTAATCGATTATCCGACTACAGATCACTAAACTGTGATCGTTATCTGTCGGATTTGTTAATCTTATCAGAATACTGTAATTTAACACAGAAATCATTATCTGAATATGCCTAGAATATTGGATTGCAGGTAAAATGCAATGCTATGTTGTTGTTTTTTGTATTTACAAAGAATCTAGATTACTGATTATCGTATCGATTACAGCTGTAGGCAACAACAATATTAAGCAATACATCACACACTCCAGTAATTGCTTTGCTTGTTCCTTACAGTTGCTGACCAAGTACAATGTTACCGGAGGAGCCAGGATAAAAGGGAAAACGAACACTACGAAGCCAAAACAAAACTTGACCTGAAAATCGAGATGCATAAACAATAATAAATTGCATGAGTCGTAATCTTCCTTGAATCCTGATGCAGACGTCAGTCGTCAGCATTCGAATCCACAAGAAATTTAATTAATTTTACGGCCAACATATCGAGATGGAATGATCGGAACTAGGGAGAGAATCCAAGCCCTTATTTGTGCGGATTCAATGACGGAATCCCAAGGAAGTGCTGAAATGACACATGCATAATATTCATACAAGTACTGTAATAAAGTGAACTCTATGTGGTATTTAAGGCAATAAAGGATTTAATGAAGATTAGTTTCACCTTGTTACACCAACTAATGACAAGCGTCTTAATTCCACCACGTTATTGAGAAGAAAAAATATTTGTCAGTTAAAAAATATTAAGGCGAGGGTCAGCTCATTCCATTCACTACCCACACGCTTCCACATAATATTTCTTCATCACTTCATCCCTTGACTTTTTTGTTTTTCTACTCCCAATTTGCCTTTGATGCCT
Organism: Ceratophysella sigillata; assembly: GCA_034693865.1. Classification (NCBI taxonomy): domain Eukaryota; kingdom Metazoa; phylum Arthropoda; class Collembola; order Poduromorpha; family Hypogastruridae; genus Ceratophysella; species Ceratophysella sigillata. The sequence continues at coordinate 13,450 of JAQFXY010000128.1, forward strand.
TTCAAACCTCACTGGCTTCTACGTGTAGCAGAAGCACATTATGAGCTACACTACACATAATAGTTTGGTTTCCATGCTCTGCTCTGTGCTCAATTAATACACGTTTTTTGCTGTTTAGTCACTCTTTCACGCATTATTTGCTACGAATTAAAAGGCAAAGCTTCATATTTTTCCATCTTTTGCAGGTTCTACAAAAATGTTCCCTCGGAAAATTGTCAGCCAAAATGTTTTCTCGAATAATTTTTCATGATTAAAAAATATTTTACGCGAACCTAACTTTAGCATTAGAAATTCATTTCAAGCACACGATATCTAAACAAAACCTAACTTTAACTAAACGTTACCAGAATTTACAGTTTGAGGTCAAAGGTTAAGGAACCTTTTCTGGAAAATTAATTTCGAGTAGACATTTTCGCAGGGAAGTTTTTTTTAGCAGTTTGTGTTTCGTAGGTTGCAGGTTGCAGGGAGTTAACAATGTAAAATGCATACACGTATAAATTGGAACACCAAATACGTGGAAGGCAAGGCAGAACCCATGCCTATCTCGTATCACATTCGCATCCATGTGGCTTCACGGTAAGCAACACTATCTGTAATTCTTATAACTGATACTTTCATATTGATATGAGATAATCCACAGAACAATATCCTCAAGATAGAATGATCTGAGATGAATAGGAAGAGACAAGTGACAAATGCTAGCAACTTGACTCGCTTTCGCTTTTCTTCCATTTTCCTCCATTTTCCTCCTTATTTTATCATGCCCAACTGCCTACTGAACCAAACTTCTTAGTTTTGGGTTTAGAATAAAAAGCCATAAATAGTTGTGGAAAACATTGAAGCAGAGCACTTGGGTTGCTCAATCTCCAACTTGAACACTCTTGTGCAAACTGGGAAATCCTCCAAAGCCTAATAATAACAAAAGATGAAGCTATTGCTCCAAAGCCTGAGTTGGGCTTGGGCCATGGCACTCGTCCTCTCCCAAAATCCCAGAAGTAGCCTCCCGAGCGGAAATCTCCGCGGAGATCCGGGTGACCTGGCCCCCATTGACCTTCTCAAAACTCCCTTGAGTCTCCCACCTCGGGCTCCAGCAGCCGTCCAGCAGACCCAACGCCTGTCCCTGCCCCTACGCGGAGATCTGGGAGAATTGGCCACTGAAGAGAGTCGGCGGAGTAATAAGCGCCAGTCCTACAATCGACACTACAAACCCCGTAACACGCACTACAACAAAATGAATCGGCATTCAGATGGGAAGAAAGGAAAAGGTGAACTGATTTAAGGGTAATAATAACGTTACTAATCAGTTCCTCTATTGTCTTATTTTGCGATGCAAATGTTGTATCAGGGATTCTGTTTGATTTCCAGGTGGATTCCAGAAGAGCAACTCGTACAACGGGCAGTCGGGCTACTCCACCAAGTCTTCTTACGACAAAGCCAAGAAGGATGCCTACGGTGACGCGGACCACAAAACGAGCAAAAAAGGAGACAAGCGACATGGCGGAGGTGGACATTCTTTTGGACGTGGATCTGCTGCACATCGCTTCTTGTACGGGGATGATGATGACTACTACAAATAGAACAGTTTAAGCCTAATAATTGACATAACTGTTAACCATGCATCATTACACTGTACATATATACTTAAAATTATTCAATGGAATACAGGGTATTTTGGATGTTTTATCATATTATTCATTACAGTATTATGTGCAGTCTATGTAAGAATTACAAATATTCATAATAAACCACTTCTATTTTAATCAAACGTCTACACAACTTCATCAATAACATTTTATTTATTTTCAAGAAGTGCTCTAATGGAGCTACAGAAACTTTTATTCATGCAGCATGTAGCCTTCAGTTCAAGCATCTTGGAATGCCAAGCATTCCAAGGCAAAACAGTAATAACTTAGACGGGCTTTCAACAAGAATCATAATTTCTCTCTATTACTTGACTTTGATAACCCACTCCAAATTCACTTTCTGCTACAATAACACTTATTGTCTTGGAACTAAACATATACTAGAAAAAGTAGACCTATTAATTCTCTGAATTTACACGTTGAGGAGGAAGACATGCACTTATGCATTTAGGATTCCAAATTATGGATACTGCGTGTATTCTCTCATTTTATCCTCTGAGTGTCTTACATGTTTTTATGACGTTGATGGAGCAAAAGAATATCCTCAAAATAAGAGAGTAGCATTATGAACAGTTTTGAGATAAACGCTTGTGGCTTTTCTCTATCATAACAATGCGTAGTATCACGCTCTTCAGCCGCACATAAACACTTCTTGGTCCTTTGAATCTATTTATTTCCCATACAATACAAATAATAACTCTCGCCATTTGAAATTCGTTTTGTTCGAATTCTCGATAAACACACATGTAAGTTGTAACGTAAATACTTTTTAGCCAAATCAATAAAAACGTTACTACAATTTTTGCATTTTTAAGTAAGCAGTTGTAGGATGACTTTTGAAAACTAGAGAAAAGCTGATTTTACAATTTAAAAAAAAACAGTAAAAATGTAATTTGAATTGTTTCACTAGATGCTTAATAATATTATCCCATAAGCAACCATTCTAGTACCTACCAGTGGATTGGGTGAAGTAAACAATTAATCAATCGATGCCGATCAGCAATGGAAATACCGTAACCACCGGGGACATGAAACAATTTGTACAATTCCAAGCCAATCATTGTGCTATTAATAGTGTAATTTTTTAAAAAAATTCTAATTGCATTCCTTTATTCAGGCTTCAAGACAATTCAATTTTGAGTGACAAAGCTACATTTGAGTTAGGCCTGGCGGAGTGAAAGGAGAAAGGTCCCAACAACGGCTCTTTTCACTTCTCCTGACGCTCAACCACAACTTTCATCAAACTTCACCAGAGTTATTGTAAAAACCAAAAAGCCGCGACCTGGAAATCCAAAGCCTCAAGCTGTGTTACCTACATATTACGGGTTGCATGAGGCCTAGGACTTGAAAGTTGGGTTTCCAAGTCGCAGATTTTCCATTTTCATAATACCTGCGGTGTAATACGGAATGAACAAACCTTAAGTACGGAATACCCTATGTATCTGTATAATTCTCTATTAAAATCAGATTGTGTATGGAAGGCCCATGGATTATGGATCGCATTTTGTGTTTGCTTTGCAAGTTGACCAGGTTTTATCATTAATTTTCCCCTGGTCCGGCTTCTAAGTCCGTCATAGAATATATGTATGTAGAAATGTGTTTCGGACTTTCAAGCAATTATAAATTAACTCAATTATGTTGCTTAGTAAATTCTTGATACCCACAATTTTTGTTTCGTAGAAAACTCGAAGGGATAGTGGTCTAGCCGATTTCTGCGCGTTCACTTTCTGTTGTACCGTAGAGCAGCAGACGAACATGAAACGACGTCTAGCCTATTATCTGTTATTTGATTACAAAGCTCTCATTGCGAGAAATGACAGACTGGTCGATTTATGATTCCAATTGTAGTTTCATCAGAGAACTGCGTTGTGCGTCAAGCGTGTACGCTATGCATAGATTAACTTGAGTGAGAGTCCAAGACCAGGTTTAACTGTTTCATAATGAAGGATGGGGTTTGAAACGAATGGGAATTATTGAAGGAAGAGGCGCCGGACGTCTGATTTTTCCATACGAGAACAAAAGACTTGTGCTAGAAGATTACTCAAGTCGGGACTATTTGTTTTGAGTCAAAAAGTAGCTGATTTTTATGAAAGTGCAGTCTCATTCAACAAACGGATTGTTGAGAGGTTTTTTCCGTCTCCTTCACCCAGAGCCGCGCGCCTGCCAGTCTCATTCTCCCATTTGTATATCTTTCTGTCTGTTTGTATGTATGGAGGGAGAGAGCGAGTAAATTGGAAATGATGGACTCCATTGTGCTGGGGAAATTGGACATGGTGTCATACATTTCTGAATTTTGACCAAAAAGGCTCAGATTGGGAGCCGACTAGCCTAATTGCAGGCTAGGCCTGTTCCCAGTGACTGGGTGCATTGTGACTGAGCCTCTTTGAGAACTCTCGAGTGAGGTTTGAGTCAGAGGAAGGGTTTATCAAATCAATCAGAAGAGGAGTTACATGCAATGGAATCTGATTTGTCTTCTAATGTAATCTGAGGGAGAAAAAAAGGGCGTAATTTTGCGTGAAAACCCAATTTTGAGACCAAAAACTATTCTTGGTGTGTTTGGAAAGGAAGACGAGTTGGTTGGAAACAAGGAAGCCAAATCTGGGTTCACATGCTCACAACTCTTGTGACATCCTTTTTACGCTCAAGCTACTCTTCGTCCCCAACCGCTTTGTACATCACAATTTTCACTCAAGATCGGGCTGAAGGCCCAAAAGCATATAAAAGGACCCAAAATTGATTAATCCCCAATCAGTACTTGTTCCTTGATCATTGAGTGCAGAGTGGAGCCCAAGTCCCTATTTTGCAGCCTTCCAACTCATGAAGAGCACTTCCAGCTCCGCTAGCCTTTTCTGACTGAGACTGTGATCGTGTGGGGCAGAATGCCCAGGATCCGACCTACCCGCCTCCTTGCTCTCCTAGCAACAGCCTTGGGCCTCACGCTCCTCAGCTCCGCCGTACTCGGCCAGGAGGTTCATCCTACAAATGGCCCACCCGCCGCCTACCCTGCCAATCAGCCGCCCAACTTCGACCGACCTGACAGTGACAATGTTCTCGTAATTCGGTCCCCGGGTGAAAGCCCGGTTACGCAAGACAGGGAAGAACAGCCGCAGTACGTTGACAATGACTCTGAGGACGAGGAGCCTGAGTACGAGCATCAGGCAGGGGATGACGAGGACTCGGACTCGGAGTCGGAGCATGGCGGAGGCCATGGGGGACATGGTGGTGGTGGGGAAGGTGGACATGGTGGGGACAGTGGTGGACATGGTGGGGAGAGTGGTGGAGACAGTGGTGGGGACAGTAGGGACCATGACAGTGAGAATAGTGAGCATGAAGACTCGGACTCGTATGAGGGAGAAGCGGAGGAAACCAATCCTGTGCCACAATTCGCTCTGCCCAATTACATTTACAGTAGAAACTTGACTGACAAAGACACGAACTTGACGACGAGTGAGTCCCAGGTTGTGTACAGGGACAGCGAGCAGGACTTGGATACTGCAGCCACGGGATATGGTGGCGGCCATGGCGGGTAAACTTTCACTCACTTTCTCCCAACTCACGCTTTCACACACCAACACATAACGTGCAATGTTCAACAGGCTCATGCATAACTGATACATAAAAACCCAGCTTGGCAGTATTTTTTCACTCCGAGAACGGCAATGCTTGTTGCACACAATTTGATATTACTTAATTTGCAATATATATTTGTCTACGACTAATTAAATGAATACGCTCCATTTCCAGACATTCCAAAGGCAACGGACATGGAAGCAGTCATCATAGCAAATATGGTCACCAGGGGAAAAAAGTAATGACAAATGACCACTAAACCTTCCCATTTCGTGCATAATTTATTTTCTAAAAATATATATTTTCGTAGGGTCACCACTCGTCCCAGGGTTATCGAAAGGGTAATAAAGGTAAGTCGATAGAAATTCTCAATTAACGGTGGTGGGTACAGGAAACTGAAAAAGTAATTGAAAAATTGCAGGCCATCAGAACAAAGCCAATAAGAAAGGGAAATATGGATCGAATTCCGGCGTGTCTAAGGGACACAAGGTAAGAGCGTTATTCTGATTCGATTCGACTAAATAGCGTAAGCAGCCTGTAATAATTCCAATGCCTTCCGCCTGTAGTTATTGTTATTTTGAATTTTCGGGAAGAAAATACACGAATTACGCCCTTTGAACAAGCTTTACTTTGTTTTTATCTAAAATTATCCCTCTTTGGCATTAATAGCAACACGGCCAACATTACGGCGGTAAATCACATGGTTCTAAAGGGTCCAAGCACGCCAAGTATGGCAAAAAAGGTGGTCATAAAAAGGTAATTAGTACATTTCATTACATGACTTACATTATTTTCCATGTTATTTCCACCATATTTGCCGTGAGTACAACATAATTGCTGTTAATATTATAAAAGGGCCATAGTACAAAAGGCTTTCACAACACGTACCATAAGGTGAGTACTGAGTAAACTTTTGAAATACGATATACAATTGAAGACGCATTGTTATGTGCTAAGCTTGACGTATGAATTATTCAACTCTTTTGTACAGGATGAATACTCTAAACAGAAGAAGTTCTACGATGACTATCATTCAGGTTTGCTCGAATCCTCTTAGCGAGAACAGTTCTTATGACTACTTATTCGATACAATATGCTTATGAAATTACCGCATTTTGACGATTCCATTCAATTCTTACAGGTGGTCATCATGCGAAACACGGGAACCACGGAAATCATTACAATCAGGTAATTGTTGGCTCGTATAGCACTCTTACCCTAAATTATGCGTCAAAATCGAATTCTGACTTCCTATAAGTGAATTTATATTAGGAAATATATCGATTGTTTGAAAGGATATTTTCCTACCAATTTCCAACTTAAATATTTCAACAAAAAATTCTATATTTATTATATTACTCGGTCCAACTCGTTCGTCTTACAAAGTTTACATAATTAATTGGTTAATAATTTTAACGTAAATGTTCTTGTTTTCTCGTATAGCATTCTGGTAAGAAATATGGCGGAAAACATCACAAAGGTGCTTGGAAAGACAACCATCATTCCAACTATGGACAACACAAGAAGGTTAATATCCAATCACTATTCACCCATAATTCTGTAATTAAAAGAACCTAATTCCAATGTTTAAATGTAATTACAGGGACACTACGATGATCAACACAAGGGTTTGTCTTTAGAACATGATTAAATGTTTTTAAATGTATTGGCCAGTGCCATAAGTGGTATTTGTACGAATTCTAATAATATTTATGTCTTTTCAATATTCCAGGCCATAAGGAACAACACGGAAAGAAGGTAACAAATTATTTTAAGTTCATATTTTATTCCAAATACCTAATGTTTAATAGGCCCGAGGCATGGATCTTAGAGATGATGACTATAGTTTCTAAAAACTGATTTTATCTTTGTTTTCCTTAGGCTCACCACGGCTACAACTCGAGTCATGGAAAGGTATGTTTTTAAGTTTCAAGTTCAATTTTTGATGAATTAGGCTCGATTTCACTAAAAAAAAATTAAATATTGAACTTGCTGATTGGCAAAACTTAAAATCGGTTTTTCACTATCTCTTTCTGTAAAGGATTAAAATTAAAAGCAAACAAACTCGTCCGTTGATTAGTTTGATTTGAGCTCAAATAATTTTTTGTATTTGCAGAAGGGAAGTAACCAGTACAAATCACAGCATGGAGGAGGAGGACATGGTGGCGGAGGCGGAGGTAAGCCCAGAGCTTGAGCCCAGAGCTTGAGTGATTAAATCCGCAAAAGGGGAATTTGGCTATAATTCCAAAAGTCATTATCCTCACACTTCTTTGATTAATGTAACTTACTCCTTGTGTTTATCCTGAACCACACCCGAGTTCATTCTATACTTATAATTGCCCAAGCCGTTGAAAAAGGAGAAGAGCCTCTCCTGAATTTAATTTAATGGAAAATTGACTAAATTCTTTTTGAACAGGTTATGGAGGCGGAGGCGGAGGTCACAAAGGATACGGTGAGCAGATTGCAATTAAAAACTGATTAGAAAAGCTTAAAATTGGCCAAGAGTGTCTCTGAACTCAATTTGGGAATTTTGTGTGTTTTCAGGTGGCGGCGGTGGCGGCGGAGGTCACAAAGGATACGGTGAGCAGAATGCAATACCAAACTGATTAGCACCTTAAAAATGGCCAAGAGTGTCTCTGAACTAAATTTGGGAATTTCGTGTGTTTTCAGGCGGTGGCGGCGGCGGCGGTGGCTACCACTAAAGCCGAGGCCGAAGTTGGTGTGCCGTGGTCTGAAGGCAGGGAGCGGAGGGTATCGTTGAAACTTATATTATTCCTACGCCCGAGCCTGGCTGATGACGACGTGGATTCCATGATGCCCAACTCCATTCATTATTTCCTGCCGGAACTGTACATAGTCATGATGATGGGGAAGGAGCATCAGTTAGCACATGGAGCAGGGGGTTCATTTATAAAACTTGTGACTTTTATTGTTACCTCATTCATTTTGTGCATGAAACAGAGCACAGGTCTTATTTACTCTCTCAAAGTAACAGACTCAATAAAAAGATAATAGAATAAAGACACAGATCCCATACATTATTTATCATCACAGGGATTAGTGGCGCACTGGACTGTGTATAGCAGTGCAAGCAGCCCACGAATCATCCCAAAGCACGGAGCCCAATTGACCGAATCTCATGCATGTATACATACACGGCAGAATTACTAAGCTCGTTCCTTTGCTTGGGTGGTATGTGCGTAGATTAGAAACATTAAGTTCAAATAACTCATTCCTGCGTCATTCGCTCCGTTCGAAGCTTTCTCTCATCTTGAGGCTTAGGATTGTTTACCAAACTTCGAAACGGGACATGGAGCTTGGAACATTTAGCTGGCTATACTGTAGGATTTGTGCTATATGGCTGGATTGGGTGCTGTAAGGGGTATGTCTTGTTGTAGGGAACCTTTGCCATGTAAGTCGTAATGGGATGCTAATTGGGGAAGAAGAATTCCGAGTCAGGGATTTCGGTCTTTCGGAGTCGTGCTCCTCCATGAGGCTCCACGTTGAGGGAGTGGATAATGAGGGAAAGAAGAAACAATGTGTATGACTCGCTGTGGATTAGGAATTGGAAGGGAGGTCGACAGGGTTAAACGTTTGGCTGATTCTATTCAGTTTCCTCAGAGGAGCAGAGATACGGAGGTGAGGTGTGTGTGTGTGTGGGGGCTTGTGGACCAGCAGCAGCAGCAGCAGCCTCAGAGCCTCAGCAGGAGCAGCAGCGTTTTGCTCAAGATTCTGAGCGTCTAGAAGCTCAGTTCCTTGCTAAGTCGTAGGTATTATTTGGCTCATGTCGTGGGATTAGGATTCTGTGAGGTGACTCGAGGCTTTTGAAAATGAAGCCTTCAATTCCAGCCCACCTTCCACCTTACTCCCATCTCCTTTCACTCTCGAGCCCACCATTTCAACTGCATCCCTCCATGTGTCCATACCTATCTTCCTTCTTCTCCGCAAATTCGATCAGATTCACCACAAAACAGCATAAGTAACTAAAGACATTCCAATAGTCGACCACTTCCTGCTCGTCCGAGTTAGCTCGGATTTTGGATTGGAAAGCATTTAAGACAATAGTGTGTCAGGCAGGGTAATTGGCTATATTTGTGAAATACGTCTTGAAGTGCTCTTCTAGTGGAAGTAACCGTGTGTTTGGTGGATTAGGGAATTTTGAGGAACTCTATTGCATCGTATCGTCTTCAAGGAGTATTGCTTAATGCTGTGAAGTGTGGGTGGCGAAGAGGCATGAATAATGGACAAGCCAAGAGTTTGTCTATTGTTTAGACGAAGAGAGGCTATTGTTGTGCGTGCATTGTCTCGATCTGTTGTAAGGAAGTGACTTAGCTTGACCATATGAGTCAGAGATGAAGCTGGAACCAGTACTCGTGTAGAGCAGGAGGACGTGGACCCAGTGAAAGACAAAAACTCTGTTTCTTCACTCAAGTTGTTTGATAATACTACTTGTAATCTCCCATTGTAAGCACAGTTGAGCACTGAGAAGGTAGGTACAACTCCGTTGGATTTCCTACAATTCAAAAGTCCAAAACAATCCTTTCCTGCCTCCATTCAGCTGAGTCAGGGATGATCGGCGTGATTTTTTGCCCAAATAATAGTGATGCAGAATCCAGCTATGATATCATCTACGGACCTTCCACACTTACGCCCACCGCAATCGTGATTTTCTAGTCTTTTCCAGCATTATGTAGATCCACTTTCACTGAGGGCGGAACTGGCTCTGAATTGGGATTAGATGAGGCTCAGCCTTTTGTTTTGAAACATTATGATGCAGCCTGCTTGGTATGCTAACCTCTGATTTTCAATAAAGTATGTACACGTGTAGTGCCAAATTCAACAAGGAGCTCGTATTATCGTTCATGCTGCATTATGTGTAGATAGTGTCAGGAAAGCTGGTTTATTGTGACCATAAGCATAATAACAAGTGAAGGTTTAGGTTTAGATTAGAAAAGTGGAGAAAAAACTGGACGAGTACCATTGTAAATCTGTACAGACAGATTGATAAGCATAATTTATGAGAATAATGAGGGATTGAGAAAAATCAGAACTTGCTACACAACATTAGTATGTAGTGAACTCCATTGCAAAATTAAGATTGGGTATAGAGAGATTAGCGGGAATGAATCCGGGAAATGTTCTGCAGAGCCGCTGGCCCAATAATGCAGAGATCCAGTGAGACGACGGGGATGGATGAGAGGCCTAAGCCACGTCTTAGGAAATGCCTGCATAATCCATTGAGCCCAGAACATGGAGTGATAGGGGTGTGATAAGATTGTTCCAACAGGTTTTTTATCTCCACTCCTTCTGGTCAAGGGAGTCGCATGAATGCATATTTGGACAAAACACCTGCTACACTTTTCCAAATTTTTGACCATAATTTCCAAAAATCTCTCGACCAATTTTAGGACCATCGGAGTGCTGGGAGGAGAAGTGAGGGGATGGTAGGTTTGAATTGGGGTAATTTCGGATATTGAAAAACCCTGCGGTTCCTCCTGCATCTCATTACCAAGGCCCAATTAGGGAAACATTGTCACTATGTAAAAAAAATAGTTTTAGAGGTCATTCATTAAATAAATAAGCTCTTGTGATGGGCAGGCCAGAGCGGTGGGACATTTTGTCAAGAAGGGTTGACATGTGGCCAATTCTGAGGTTCCTTCTTGCCTAGCCGTGAAGGAGACCTTCACCCTATTTGCCTTATTTGGGCACTATATCATTGCCAGGCTCTCTGACTCGAGCTATCAATAACAGCCGACCCAAGAGCCACCAATCCTTCCTATTCTCACTTTAATTACGCAATCCTTCACGTCTTTCAAAGGTCGACCATGGTTGTCGCTCCTTCACTCAACAGTGATGTCACGCAGTCCATGATGGACTCAGCCAGAGTCGGACTTGACTACATTGTCGAGAATGCTGACTACATTGAGAAACTCTCTTCCGGTAACTCACAGTTCAATCCCTTCCATTCTCAATTCAACAGCCTTAACCAAATATACTAATATGCTTGAGCTTCCGCCGTTAACAATTAACAAACGTGCCTGCAGCAGCTTAGCGGGACTGAAGACCAGCAGCACATATGCTCACGTGCTGGGATTTTGATAGATATCAACCAGCAGCTTGATGGATGTTGTGAATTTCAAATGTTAGCTAAGGTAAATTTTACGACAAATTGTGTGTACAAATAATTCAGAGAATTAAATAAACCATATTTTGCTATTACAAAGCGTTAAAGACCGGATGCTCCAAAAATAGCCTTCTGGTCTAGCTTCCTTTCTGCAAAATACCAGATTTATCTATACGATAAGTGCTGCCAATTCCACAGAGCAATCACATAATGCCGGATAAAGCATAATTTTACTGTAAAACGGGACATACGGAGAGACGGTTATTGTATCGAAGGCCCTTCTGATGTTGGAGCACCTGCGCCCAGAGCGCTCGCCTAATGAGTCTGGCGGCAGACAACTAATTACTCATTGGAGAGCCAGTAATTGCTCATTAGAACAAAGCGTTTCAATTAGTCCCTCCCATTTGAGACACCAATGAGTCCTTTCTTAGAATTGGGAGGATTTTGATGAAGGCTTTTGCGAAACGCTCTGATTACAATTCCCAATTTCTCAATCACGTTTTAATGGAAGGAAATGAGGAAGGGAGCCTGTTGAGGCAAGAAGGCATTTATTTTATTAAAGTTGAGGGAGTTTCCGCCCAAGCACACAGCATGAGAAATTAGGGATCAGGCTAAAGTTGGGATTGAATTGAATGCAAGTCACTTTCGTTTTATTGCAATATTAGAGAGAATCGATGGATCTGCAGTCTGGCTCTCTGTCAGTGGTAATTCCTTGTACGTGTTGAGCTCAGAAGGGGCTCAACGGAGAGACAGCTGAATAATGATGAATCACTGACTCACAAAACCTTCAATCCTCACATTTATGAAACCTGGCCCATTCTGATTTTGGCTCTTTTTGGAAGGAAAGTGACACTGACATTTAGTCCTGACTAAATTTGGACTCTGCGAGGACATGCACACAACGCTTGACTAATCTAACGCTCAAGTCTTGGCTTTAGCTCAACTTACACTAACAATTATCTCAATTGAAGAACTACGTGCTCTAATCGCTTCCTATTTCCAAATCAATTCTCTACGTATTTCTACCATTCAATAGCTCTCGAGTCCAAGAACTTTGTTGTCAAGAAACAAGTTTTTGAACTCCTCTCAGCTCTCTGCGTGTACAGCAGTGAAGGCTATGGACGGACGTTGCAGGCTTTGGAATATTTTAAGGTGAACTGAATGAACATGATCACTGGCTCAAAACAGACCTGACACCTTGACGCACTTCCGATTCATCAACTAATTCGTATCTATGTATTATGCAGAGTCATACGGGAGAAAGATATCGGTTCAAATTCGTGGTAGTCGAGCTACGAAACGCTCCAACTGTCGAGTACCAGACGGCAGTCCTTGCGTTCATCAATTGTCTAATTCTAGCTACACCGGATTTGCGAGAACGGGTCCGCGTTCGATCCGAATTTATTGGATTGAGACTTTTGGAGGTTTTGGGAGACTTACGGTTCGTTAAGCAAATTATTATTGAAAACGCAGGAAAGGGAAGTGATTCATAAATAGTATGCAAATTTCCATGACACAAACTCAATTCAGTGCTGCTTTGATTTTATGTTCATAATTTTACACTGCAACGCAATGTAAACACATGCCACCATTTGGTTACATTCATGTTAGGTTAGACTTCCGGAACACTGGCAAGGAGTCACAGTAGCATTAGCCATGTGAAAAGTATACTGCAGCGCGTTGTATGGGGAGACACAAAATGATTATTTGAGGTTGAAGTAAGGAACGCATGTGAGATTCTATGCCCTTTGTCGCCTTCTAAATTGTTGTCGTCTCCGGAGTTTAATTAATTTTGAAAGTTGAGGGAAACCTAAATCAATAGGTGAGTTAACAGTGCGGAAAACATCTCGTAGTTTAACGTGAATCAATGTTTGCACATGGCACACGTTGCATGAAATTTCCGTGTGGCAATTTTGCACAGTGAGAATTTCAGATTGAGTAATGGAAGTTTGCATAGTGGCACCTAATGCTGGAAGTCGTGATTTTTTTCTTCATGCTCGTATTATATGTAGACATCGGAACAAGGACTACACTGACTTGGTGGTGCAGCTGGACGTGTTTGAGGAGCAGAAGGAGAGTGACGAGGCTCAGGTGTCTCCGAATTCCAACGGAATTGACTTGTCAAGTCCACTTGAGGTTTTCGATGCAATCTTGAGACAAATCTCGGACACTCCTCAAGAAGTGCCCTTCCTCTCCATTCTCCAGCACTTGCTTCGGATTGACACGAAGGAACCCATTTCGGACCTCATTTGGGATGCAGCAGAGCGTCTCGTCCATCGAGCCACGCTCCTGGAGTCCAGGGATGATGCTTTGCGCCTTTTGAAAGCGCCTAGTCATGCCAAATCTCTCCATAAGCTCAAAGGTAAGCCGCAACAGCCAGGACTGAAATCTCTATTCTCACGCTAATCTCTTCCTTGCCTCTTATCTCCACGTTTTCTTACAGCTAATAGCCTGTTTCGTTTCTTCCATTATCCGCTTAAACACATCACGTTTCGGCTTACGCACTTGTTTTCGTTCATCGAATCGAGGTTCCACTGTAAAACGTTCCCTCCTATAAGTTGCTCCTGTGCATATATTACTGGATAACCTTAATTACCTTACTTGAGTTTTGGAGATTCATTAGAATGAATTGATATCTCACATATATGCTAGCCTAACTGAACTTAACTTGACCACAGGTTAGGCATTGAGCAAAAAAGGCATTATTTCAGGGAAATTTGGCGCATGGATATTTTTCGCCAGGAACCTCCTGGTGGACCATTGAGGAGCCATTGTGTGGCTTGTTTACCGTGTTTTTCCTATGAAGCAAAGCCCAGTGTTTACCGACTGTCGGAAGTCAGTTAAAGTAAACATTGTCATACCATTTTGAGAAGAATATGTATTGAACTAAAGTTCGACTCATTGTATATTCAAACACAACTACTATAATCTCCTCCTGTAAAGTGCGACTATTTTGGGAACAGGGAGATTACTAGTTTTTTTTAGTATGCAGAGTGCATTGTGCATACAGATAGGATCTCTCATGGCTTTGATTGATGATTCTGATGCATCTCTTATCTTTCCATTTCCTTTGATTTTTTATGACTTTGCCTACGCAGGTACGACCGGGGAGCGTTGCAACGGTTGCGGCTGCCACAAGTCGGATCGAAAAGGATCCGTCACTGTCACCATTGGGGACACGGCAGGCGTTCCAAGCAATCCTCCCGCCCCACCGCCCGCCCCGCCCATTCCACCTCCGCCACCCGGAATGTCCATGCCACCGCCCCCGCCCCCTCCAGGCGGTCTGGCACCCGCACCCAAAAAAGAGCTTCCCAAGTTACCCCAACAGTCCATTCCCATGCCCAGGGCCAAAATGCGAACGGTCAACTGGAACAAGATTCCGAGTGGACAGATTCTAGATGGAGATCAGAACAATATCTGGGCCACTTTTGCCAAGAGACAAAACTCAAAAGTTGCTCTGGACTGGGGAACGCTCGAAGGACTTTTCTGTCTTCAGAACGAAAAGAGTAATTTGGGTCCGACGAATAACAATAATGCTGTGAGCAGGAATGGAGATGTGGACAAACGGGGCTCAAGAAAGGAAACGGCTGAGGTAAAAAATTAAGCCAAATAGTGGGATGGCGAAAATGTTCATTCGAAAAATTTCCTGCGAAAAGTTTAGTCGGAAAAGTTATTTTATTCGTTTGACTTCAAAACTTTAAATTCTAGCAAATTACGGGCAGTTAAGTTTGGCTAGTTTAGGTCAGTGGATTCAATTTTAAATAGTGAAATAGGTTAGCTTAGGTTTGCAAATAACACTTTAATTGTAAAATTCTAAGGAATTATTAGCGAGAAAATGTTTTTGCATTAAATTTAAATAAATAAACCAAATTGTTAGGATAAAGATATAGACTGAAAACCTGTAATTACAATTGACAAACATGCGTTGCATTTTATTTGAAAAAACATTTATTAAACGTATTTTTTTTTCTCCATGCGATTTGCAGGTAACACTTTTGGACGCAAAAAGAAGCTTGAACATCAACATTTTCCTGAAACAATTTCGAAGGTGAGTAATGTTTAGCAAATGGGAGTAATGTGCGTATGTTACTTATTATCACGACGGTTGGCGTGTCTTCCTAACTTTTGCGTGACTCTGCCTTTTGCTTTATTTGGAAATGATTAGCTCGAATGAGGAGATGATTAAGCTCATTTTACACGGATCTTCGGAAGACTTTGGTTCAGAGCGACTCCGTGGACTTTTAAAAATTCTTCCAACGAACGATGAGTTTGAGATGCTAAAGTCTGTTCCGGAATCTGACAAAATTCGTTTGGGGAGTGCGGAGAAGTTTTTACTGCAGTTGATTCAGGTGAATGGTTATCGGTTGAGGATTGAGGCAATGCTGCTCAAGGAAGAGCTCGAGGCATGTGTCAACAACATTGAGTCTTCAATCAATGCAATCCTTCAGGCTGCTCAAGGTACGCTCCTGTCATAAGCCCATTAGAGGAGATATTAAAAATTGTGCCATCAATTAATTTATGAGAGATGAAATGCAAATGTTTGTTTTAGATGTTAAAAATTCCCAAGAATTTCAAGAAGTCATATTTATGATTCTGGTGGCTGGGAACTTTCTAAATTCGGTAGGCCTCTCACTCCACTACTACTTAAGTGTGAATCAAATTAGTGAATAAATTCCCATTGACCAACTTCTTCTGATTCTGGCAATAGGGCGGGTATGCAGGGGATGCGGCTGGGGTCAAGCTCACGTCTTTGCAGAAAATTGCTGATATTCGTGGAAATAAGCCGGGCATCAGTCTGCTCAACTTTATTTCTATGGTAAGATTAGGCAAACGCACAGAAGCAAAGCATTGCGGTAATAATCCCTAATGTTTTCTGTTATGTTTAGCAAGCGGAAGCTCGAAATCCCAGACTAATCTCTTTTGTGAATGACATGACGGCCTTGGAAGAGGCGTCCAAGTAAGTGGAATAATAAAGTTAGCATTAATTATTCAGCTAAATGCGGTCAGGTTGACGTCGTTAACAGTCATCTACACAATTAATCATCACATTACAGGACGAGCATAGATCAGCTCAAAGGAGAAATCCTCTCGTTGAAAACCAAAGTGACAAATGTTAGTCAGCAGATTGAGATTCCCACAGCCCCCAAAGACATCATCAATCACTTTGGGCAGCTCTTTCAGGTAAGAGCCAATGTTTACGCCGAATTTAATTACAATTACAAAACCTCTAGCCCTCTTGCGTAACGCCTGGAATAATCTCACACGTCTCTCCGACAATGTGCTAAACTAGCTGTAATCTTAATCTTAACGACACAGCATACAGCATTAACCAAACGCTTATATAACGGTAATACAATGTATTTTATACGCATTTATTTGCACTGTCATTAGGAACTAAGTTACCATACAAATATAAGTAGAAGGGCATTGGTTTGAGATCGGCGCCCTGCAGCTGTATATTAAAATTAGTCGAGTTTTGAAGTTTGACCTTTGGTTAACCACTTGACCTAGGTACGTTATGCTATAAAGCTGAGATTCTAGAGAATAGGGTCAGTAATCTCTTGATTTAGTATGGCTTAAATATATTTTCCCCGTCAATAATACAATAAATGCCGGTCAGAATAACAGACTTTACAAAATACAGATTAATACAATAAATGCCCGTCAGAATAACAGACTTTACAAAATACAGATTATGCCCGACTTTAAATACCGAAATACCAGATTATGCCTTGATAGTTGGTAGCGATAAAGGCTCAGGAGTAAAATTATAAATCATATTAATCAGTACGAATTTGTCTCGTATCGGGCTATAATGATATCTCAAAACTATTTTATTTGTGGTATACTTTCCACTTATTGCTGTAGTTTTTGGTTTTTCTTCGAACGGTTCATTAAAACCTTAAGAATAATATTGACGGGCATATTCTGGGGTTTAACGGTCTTTTTTTGTTATTTAGCGCAGAAATTGGTATTTCGAATCGGGCAGAAT
Source organism: Ceratophysella sigillata (assembly GCA_034693865.1). Lineage (NCBI taxonomy): Eukaryota > Metazoa > Arthropoda > Collembola > Poduromorpha > Hypogastruridae > Ceratophysella > Ceratophysella sigillata. The sequence continues at coordinate 30,779 of JAQFXY010000128.1, forward strand.
CTGTATTTTGTAGAGTATGTTATTCTGACGGGCATTTTTGGTATTATTAACGGGCAGATTGAATGGGTGCCATTTAGTATTGTCTTACCAAAGAGAAAATGCAAAAGGAACTACAAAACTGTTCATTTCTCTGGAACGCCAGCTTTTCAACGAAGTATCTAGCTTAAGTGTAGGCCAGTTGGTTGACCCAGACCAGCCGGTTCAACTTCTGCCGTGCAGTAACAGAACGCACTTCAGTAGGGTATTGGCCAAGGCTAGAAGCACGGCCGCTCAGGATTGGCTTAGGAGGCCTCCATGCCCGAGTCCTTTTGCCTGAAATGATCCTTGTAGTTAGAACTGCCGTGCGAGTGGCTCCATCTCTATTGTATGGACGCATAGCTCAAGTCAATACATTCTGGATTTTCCAAAGTCTGTTTATACGGACTTCTAGCAGTTGTATGTTAAAATGGTGACTGAATTTCCTCTTTTGCATGAACAGGAAGCCACTCTACAAATAAATTCCTTGGAGTCTTATTTAACTCAAGTTGAGGAAGTTCGTGTGGATTTGTCACGTTTCTTTTGTGAAGATTTGCATTCGTTCAAATTGGAAGATTGTTTCAAAATCTTGTTCACCTTCACAACCAAATGGAAGGCAGCCGCTTTGGAGAATGCGAGACGGAAGAAGCAAGAGGAAGAGGCTGAAGCACGAAGAAAGACTCGAGAAGAGCAGCTCAAGAAAAGAGCTCAAATTAGTTGGCAAAATCAAAGTTTGGCAGAGGATGCTATACTCAACGCAGACCGCGTAAGCCTTTTGGAAAAATTATAAATATAATATAACCAATTCATAATTTGTAATGCGTAAATTCTCTGTTTGGCACAGAACAAAGGCGTTGCGTTAAATCCGGAAGACGACATCTTCATCGCCTGTTCACCTCGAATAGTCAGAAGAAGACTGGGTTCCCTTTCGGACAATAATGGTGGGAATTCGGGACAAGTCGTTAACGATCAGCAGCTCACTCTCCCTTCACCAGGTAATTATGGTTTAGTTTTGGATTGGCAAAGGGTAACTTTAGGGAACCATAATGGAGAATTTAAAAAAAAAGTTTTATTGGTAAATAAATGCAATTTCAAGTACCGCTAAGCTTGGTTGAATTAAAAAATTAAGAGGCATCGTTAACAAAAGTTTATTTTAATTATAATTGAAATTGAAAATGGTTACGCAATAAGTTAAAGGAATAATTTGAAAACCAATTAAATTGTGTTTTGTTACAATTTCAATTTACATCAATTTACATCAATCATTTTGTGATTCTGAACCCAAAATTTTGTTAGCAGCTGTCACTTGTGATTTGCTTTAATTAAATTGAAATCTTCCTCGTGTCTCAGACATTACTCCAAATGGATCTTTGCGAAGACGCCGGAGTCGTGTACCTTCTGATGAAGACGAGACGGGACTGATGGACTTCCTTCGAACTTCCGGAACTCCTGCTTCTGGTTCTGGAACGGATGATTTGCGTGAGCGTCGTGGTACGGAGCAGTACGGGTCTCTCGATCGTTCTTGGTCCAGAAAGACTCGCAGACGACCCAACCTGATGGACTTTGTGAATGACGACCGGGAAAGGCCAGTATCCCCAGCCCCGGTTCATCCAGACCTCAAGGGAGCTGCAAATAGTCCTGGGGCCAAAGCGGACAGCTCAAATTCAAACACAAAACATGAGAGTCCTGCACGGTAACGTACAATTACTACATACATAGTTATTCGGATGTTATTATTCAGGATAATTGGAGCTACAGCCGTAATTAGAAGATATCCATCAGTTTTATACAAGCTTTTGTTTTACGGTCGTTGCCTTACCGCACGCTTCACATCTTGTGTATTTACACGTAATTAAAAGAAACCTTCGGACGATTCCTTACTGAAGTTCGTGGAGCTTAACAATTTACGTTTAACATGATTCATTTTGATCAGGGTTCACTTAGAAAAGGCAATATATCGAATTTCGGATTGAGTGTTTAGGTTAAAGTTAGATTGAATTTCGCCTGTTGTCCTTTAACCCTTTAAATTCGAATTAACTTAAATGCGTTTATCTTAATTTGCAGTGAGTGGCGTGAGAGAATAACTGCATGGTTCGTAGACCTTGAAAATGGCGGAAGCGGAGAAATTCCAAAGCGTCGTCCTCCTCCGCGTAGATTTCAGAGAAGATTCGGCCTAGAAACACGCGGGGATAGCGTTTCACGCGGACTTGCTACTTTGCCAGAAGGCGAAGGAGGTCAGGAAGAGGAGAATCCTCAAGTACCAACGTACGAGCGGGTTTATCAAGACCGAAGACCTTCGCTTCAACTCAATACGGATGTTGTTAGCGCAATGGAAGCTATCGAAGGTATGAAAGCCTAATAAACTGCAATATTCTATGTACTTACAACTATTATTTTTAATTCATGCAGTATTTACTAAATGATTCAAACATTGTGAATTGCAGAGGTTCAAAGTCCTGTCAAAGAAAAGTCCATGTGGAGAAGGCCTTCTCTCACAACTCCTCTGCCCCAAGTTTTAGCCAAAGTAGAATCACCACCAGCACCAATTCAAGTAATTTCATAATTACGTTACTACAAATGCATTGCCGAACCAAAATAATCCCATTGTTGTTTTTTTAGAAGGACGACCGTAGGAGATCTCTGATTGGCTCACTGGGGAACCAATCCGAAAAAGACAAGTTGGTTCTGTACATTCCAGAAAAGTCCATTCCGCCAACAACTGGCAAAACGCTGGCTCGGTCTCCGTCGCTGCGTGAGGACAAACCCAAGAGCGGGGATCTGCAGAGCACGCACGAGAGCGTGGCTGCGGGCACACAGGAAGGCTTCGATCGCTTTTCTTCCATTCGACGCTCGAGAAGGTACAAGAAAGGACCAGAAAGTCCAACAGGAAGTTCGAGAAAGGACTTGCTTCCGCTCAGCAAGACCACGCCACCCAAGTTCGTTTCCAAAGTGGATATTACTGGAGAACATGCCTCTCAACCCGTCGAGGCAAAAGTAGTTTGCACGGGAACTAACGAGGCGCCGCCGAGTCGGACTTCCCGACTGCCGCTCGTTAGAAGCACAAGTAGAAATCGCCAGGATCCACGGAGTGCCAGCATGATTGAACCCCGACATGTACAATTGGCCCTGGGCCGAACCACGCCGTCCACAGAAACTCCGGATCCGAGTCCCAATCCGCCTGTGGGAATAACACGCCCTGTGTTTGCCGTGTCTGGCGGAACGCGTGACCCAAGTCATCATCCCTTCAGCGGGTCCAAAGGGATTCTGAGCTCCTCACCCGGAAGCACTGAGCGAGATGAAGGGTTCGAAGAGTCCCAAAGCTCATTGTCGGAAACCAATAGTCAAACGGACTCCATTTTACCCGGCTTGAATCGCACGGGCAGTAGTCGACTTCAGCATAGTTTCCGAGGTTTGAGTAACGGAACTGACACGAGCAGCAGTCGACCGACCAGACTCAATTTGAACTCTCCGGCTCCACCAAACACAATGTCAATCCCCTCCAACCCTATTCGTAAGAAGTCCTTGCAAGAAAACTCTCCACTGGAAAACAATGTTCTGAACAATAATAGCAATAATACGAATAGTTCGAGAACGAGTCTCCAGAGTTCCAGAAGCTCTTTGACGAGTCAGTCGACGGTTCGGGAAGTGACTGAGCCCAAGGCCAAGACGCCGACCACTCCGAATCGAGGCCTTGATTCCACACACCCCTTGTCCTTTTCCAGTCTGAGTAGTCAGCGCAAACCGCTCGGCTCCACTCTGAGCACAAATCTGACCAATAACCGTCAAGTCCTGAGTCATAGGAATTCCAAGAATGAGAACCTCACGCCGGCTCAGGCTCCGAACAAAGGAAGTGAAAAGAGTTCTCGAAGTTTGGCTCCACGGATTCTGAGCTTCATGCGTCCTACAGCATCCAGCTCGGCCAAAGACAAGCTGGACCCTCCCAAAGTTAAGGGCCTCACGCACAAGAAATCCTTTAAGTGAATTTTGATTCATATTTAAAAGTGGGAGTTGTACATTTAATTTTAGATTTAAGAATTAGATACCGACTGTCGTAAACGATGCCTCGCAAACTTGAACAGAGTGAATACTGTTTGTATTTATATTACATAGCTTTAGTCGTATTGGACGTCAGTTTATTGAGATCTGACCAATAATCTTAGTCCTACTGAACTACGCACAATATCAGTTAGTGATTTACCCGTTTTCTTACTACCAAATCCACTTTTTTATTTGATTTGTACTAATTTTGACTTATGCATCTTTAGACATAATACATTAGTCAGTTACACACCGACACAGTATACACTTAGCCATGTAGGTTACTGTATGTACTTTACCATGATGCGTCGGGACGGCGAAGAAGTTTCATGGGAAAAATTCTCTCGAAAGATCCCTTTTCACCTTTCGACCTAAAAACGTCAATTACGGAGCTAGGTTACATATCCTGTCACTGGATTGAATTTCCAGTTCTAAAATTAGAATCCTATTGCCGACAGCATTTGAATCAGATAAACTGATTGCTAATGGATTTTGTCGAGGAAAGTTTTTTCGCCGAGAAATTTTCCCACTGAGCTATTAAGTGGAGCCATCTGATCCAGCATTCATCCTCTTTTAGCATCCCAACCATAACTGGATTTGTTACAACGGACCAAAGTGACTGAATTTTCAACGAATACAATATTTCAAGCTTAAATGCAAGTGTAGCAATAATGTCCGTCGTTCTAACTCCGCATCAGTAGATAATCCAATCGTTATATTTCCATCTTTACATAATATTTTTGTACTACTAATATGATACACTTTGTTGTTCGGATACTTACCCAAATTAGTGTAGCCAAAGTAGGTAAAAGATAGGAATAGTTTAGAGTACATGGGTGTGTTTTGACGTACGTCATAGCCTAAGTTACATAATTCTAGATATTTATATTCAATTTAAGTATCTGTTCTAGCAGCATTTTCTTTTAAACTAGAGTAAACCAAATTCATCACTTTTTTTGATTGCCTCAACTGGTCGCGTTCCATTGACCTTATTGACCACTTTCATTATTCATACCTTACTTTACCTACCTATTTACTTTTACGAGCCGTGCGTCGTGCCTTCTTGTGTCAAACTTCTTTTTGATGGCAAAGCCTGAGTCATTTAAAATACATAACTTTCTCCTGTGGCTCAATTACATCATGACTATTGACGGAAATCGGGAATTGATCTAGATATTTCAAGTAGGTAGCCAACGTCAAAAAAGATTCAATTTCTAATAATATCGTATTCCGTCAATTTCTCATTCCTGCAGAAGCTGCAGTATACAAGCTTTCTAAATCCTAATTTTCAAATTATGGTTTGAATGAATCAGAGTTAGTTTCCATTTTTTTGGCGGATATTAGAAGGTCTACTACACACGGTGATGAGAGCAACTTATGTTTTTTCCAACTCATCACGCCCTAGTCACATGAAAGTTTAGCTGGAATTATTTAATGAGTCAAATCTAGTTTAAAAAATGAATTTCCGGTTTCCCAGACGGAAAAATTAGCAATTAGCTGAGGGACTAAACTTTTTCAAGCTCTGTGCCAGTGGCAATGTACCTCAGCCATTTAGGCACGTCCAACGGTAATGAAAATGGAGATGAATGGAGATGGGAAAGGAGTTGTTGTTGGAGTACTAGCTGGAAAATATATTTTTCCAAAATGCTCCCAACGAGCGAGTCAGAGGGCATTTAGTTGTAGAAGTCTACGAATACTTGATTGTGTATTTTTTTGTATTTCATTTTTGGGCTTAGATGTATGTATGTACTTAGTAGTGGCAGAACTCAGTATGCATAGAAAAAGTGGTTTATCCTTGAAATCACCTTTTCTCAACGGCTCCTGCTTTAATTAAATCTCAGAATAATTTTATCTCGTGTGAGAAAATAATCCATACTTTAGCACCTCAAGCTAATTCCTACATGATGATACGGGCAATTCATGGAAAGGCCACGGTAATTGGTTTCCGATTCTCATAATAACTAACGTATGTACATACATGCATATATGTAGTATTCCCAGGTGTGAGGCCTAATTTGTTTTACCCTCGTGCGTGTACCACGTTACGCTTTTTAAAATTTTGTTTAAACAATAGGACGTACAATCAGTCCAAAGTTGTTTTAAATGCTTCATGAAGGAGGATAAGAACTCCAGCAATTTGTAGACGGATAGGGGAGGAGTAACTTGTCATTTCTTAAAACCTGTAATTCTCTATTATACTTGTTAGGCACATCTAAACTACGCGTCTCTGGGCAGCTTACGTCATGCTGCAATTAATCAGGAATTACAACTGAAGTAGGCTGCATCATACGATAATCATAGCAGGATGCTTCAAAGTAAACCCGAGTTCTAGAGTCAAGCAGTTGTAAAATAAATAAAACTAATTTCTGAAAGCGTTGATCAAGAATTAAAAGCTACACGAATAAAAAATTCAGAAGTTTAGCAAAACAAAATATACAAATCGATATGTCCATAGTTGTGTAAGGAATTGGAAATTAAATTTTGACTCGGCTTGAATTTACGAATCAGAATGCGGGAAAATGTATGAATTGCATGTCGTTAAGCGCGTTCCAGGTATTATTGGGGCTTGAGTACTACAAAAACAACTGACAATACGGATATCGTGGTTAGATCTGAATTTTAATAGCATCCGGATTTGCCAGAATTGACAAAGTCAGGATTTTGAGTCAGGGGCCAGACAATTCTAAAATCCAGCAGATCCGTGCGTTAGATGCTTCTGAGCAGTTCAAATATAAATTAAATGATGGATAAATCTCTGGTGCATTATTAAGAATTTTTGTGCTGCAACGTTGGTCGAGAATTATTGGGTTGTCGTTCTTGCATATTTTGCTATTTACATCATATATTTAGGTACATCCAGTTTCGATTTCGTTTCAGATTGAACTTTCGGAACTATGTCAATCCAAATGGAAGGGGTATTATTAACCAATTATTTCATTTATTTAGCCTCAGCGTACGAAGAGCCTAACCGCGATGAAATTCCATCGCTTATTACTTATGCATGCATAGATCCATTCAATAATGTTTAAGAATAATCCCTTCCTAACCTTTTAATCCGTAATCAATATTAAACTGAAATCGGATCGACTATGACACTGTGGTCTTGGCATTTCAGTTAAGAAAATGTTAAGCTAGTAAATATGTGCTCTAGTTATCTCAAATCCGAAATCAGGCTTCTGCCTTACAAAGGTACAGATTTAAGTAAAGATTTTCATACTGTCTTATAGAAGTTATGCATTCGTTTCGGTATCTTAGGGAGAAACGCTATACGGGAAAAGCGCTTGAATTTAATTGGGTAGCATAAGGCACATATTGTGAATACTTGATTTGTTCTATCAAGTCAAAAAATACTACGGAATTGAAGGAGTCTAGCACTACATAGGCCAAACATACTGTAGTATATCTCAGCCCAGAACACGAAACCGGTCTAGTGTCAATATCATTTTATCTAACCGTCCGGTTTTGAATTTTGGTAAACAACCCATCAGGGTATTTCTCCCAAGGTTAAAGGTAGCATCTCTCCTAGCAACTCACAGGAGCGAATGATGAACTCAAACATGTTTCCAACCTATAACAAGTAAATAAACAGGCTGAATGATTATGCAATCCATGCATGCCCACAGAGTTTTAAAATGTACACACTGGCGCCAGTGTGTACATTTCAAAACTCTGTGTGCATGCCTTCAATTGAGCTAGCATCGTATCCTACGTTCAGTTCTCTGCACTGATTCATGGGTTGCTCGTGTTCTACATGCACCGTATAAAAATATTGATGTGATGTGTGGATCCTATGTAGTAGTATAGTGGAATAAGAGATAATGAAAGTTATCCCAAACCACGAAATGGGTCGTTTATCCGGCGGTATTTCACTCTGGCTCTGACACTGACAGCCAGCCAGCGTAATAATAATAATCAAAGTCAAGGTCTCCTTTTCTCCATTATGCCTGTTCCAAATTTTGTCGGAATGACTGCTCTGCCACAGCCTTTGGCATGATGTGAGCCGAGTAGCATGCTACGATGATATGAGGAGCGAGAGCTTTTAGCCACGCGATATTTTTTTCCCCTTTCCATTTGGCATGCCCGTCCTTCTGCAAAAACGGCCTATCCGTCTACGTCAAAGCTTTTTCAGGAGTTGAAGACGTAGAGGAGCGAAGAGACCCGAATCCTTCAAACCGGTGGTAACCAGGCATTCAATAATGGTCTGCTTCACTGAATTCCCTTCTACACAGTTGAGCTTCCAATCAATTCCCTAATTTAGGAATCCGTATATTGTTCCGTACACCGGAGCTCCTTTGACACACTGAGCACGCGGGGAATCGGTGCTACAGGTGCACACCTGATAGTATCATGAGCTCGTACCTGTAAATTCATCAGATTACTTCCCGAGCTTACGTACTCCGTGTACGCGAGTTCAATGAGCCAGTACATGCAGGAAGCAATAGTGGGAGGCTGATTTGATGATTGAAAAAAGCTCGGCAGTATATAACAATACTGGAAAAGGAATTTTAAGTTTGGACTATGGAATTGATTAAGTAATACCTGAGCACTTTGTATTGGAGATATGAATCGGAAATTTGATCAAGTAGCTCTATAACATAAATGCACGTCGATGAACCTAAACTCAATTTAAATTATTTCAATCCATTTTTTCCAAGACATTTGGGTTGCGTCACTTTTGGGCTTAGCTTATTTTTCAATGAGCTCCAAGTCTAGTATGTAGTAATTAATAAGCTAAAGGGAATACTTTTATAATTTTACCAGCTTCCGATTCTTGGTAAGGCTAACTTAGAGGAATGTATTGTCTGGGGCCCAATTGGCGGTGCTCAATTCATGCGGAACTATTCGCTGCTCATAATATGTTTTTGATCTTGTTCCTATTGCATGACCGTGCTTTGATCTTTCTTGCATTTTCCTTATCAAATCTGTTAAATCAGAGGAATCAAGCGGTTACAGGTACAAAGCAGGAAAGAACGTATTAAGAATTGTGGAATTGAGATGACAAGACTCACTCATTATTTAATCCCATTTTTTCTGTGAATAACTCCAACGACAAAAACGCCGCTTTTCTATTATATGCATACCAAGTATTTTTAGTCCTTTTGAATCATCACTCTAATACATTTCCGCCTGATATTCTTTGACAATAGAATATGGGGCTGATTTTTGTTGAGGTAATATATGAATTATGCTAAATATTCTATTTTAATTCGGAAAAATTGTAAAATTAAATATTTTATTCAGGTTGGGATAATCCAAATAAAGTTAGGGTTAAATTAGCTATTTCAAAATGTTTAATACCAGTTGCACTTGACGAGGAGGGTATACAAAAATCAATAAATCCAATCCATGGGTGAATCTTTTATTGCAAGGTATAATCCATTTTGAATTAAGTTTCAGAATTAGAAAAAACGGAACATTTCCAACTCCTGCATGCAAATTGAGAAATGAAAATTATTCTAAGCAAATTCTCACTTGTCATTGCAAATATCAGCTGCAAACTGCAACATGGGAAAAGTTAAACTCTAGACTATTTACAAAATATATTTAGTCAAAACATAATTATACTTCAATTGTTTTGTTCGTAAGTACTTCCAGTTTCACATCAATTATGCCCTGCTCGAACTAATGCCTAATAATTCCAGAAAAAATGTTAAACAATAGGCATATAAAATTGCGCAATACGTTGTATCTGGTCTGGACTGATGAACTGCAGTACAGTAATACAACCAATACACTTCACAGCAACAGCATTGGCTTAAATTCATAGCAAAATCTGATATAAATTATTGAGTTTAGGACAGGTTTCTGCTATAGCATGCCCGTGTTTGTTCTTTTTTTGCTTTAAAATACAGAAAGAGACATAGTATTCTCATAACTACAAGATCTGCTATGAAACTTTCCTATATAAAAAACGTGAGATAAGCATCGGTATTGTATTTACAATTACAAGAAGGAATGCAAAATGGGAGAGAAGCAGAAATACAGTAGAACTGCGTCGATAGTTTAATCAATGGAGATGTTTTCTGGCTAGCAAACGAATTACACTCCAGTGCTTGTATGTTGTATTCGTTGGAATTGAGTAAAAATTTGAGATTGATTGAAGACTTAACTAAACCTACACACATTGTAATAATTGTGTACTCAGTAATAGTTTTTTGCAACTTGAGGTAGTAGTGGAGAGAGCAGCTCGTAGCTCGTAGGCATAGCTCATCATCAAGTTTCACAAGGTCACCAGTCACCAGGCCGGCTTTTTGTTCCCAAGTGCTGACGCTGACAGAAAGGTTTTTCTGTTTCTATCCCGACTCAGACTTCTCCTTGTAGCCTCTTCCCTTTACCTCCAATTCCTCTCTGCGCAAAACTAGCAAGCACACACGTAGGCTGAGGCTCAAATGGATCACAATTTATGAGAACAGGGGAAATCGTACCTGTGCAAATACCAGAAGCACGGCTGCTGGGAAGGGACAGGTTTCGGAGAGCACCATATAGCCAGGCCGCTCATGATAGCTCAATCCTGACATTCAGATGGGAAATATGATATATTCATTCTACAGGTTATGGGAAATCTTCCTGTCAAATATTAAATCGGGCCGTGTAGCCTTGCGAGTACTAAATATTCATTCCTCTGCCTGCTTAGCATATGGGAACTGGAAGGAGTGCTCCAGCACTTGAATAAGTTACAAGTTGGGAACATTGTAATTGTAGGCCAGGAAAAGGATATGCGTAGCGGCCCAACTTAATCCATATTAGGACGGAAGTCATAGACGGAGTATAATGTAAATACATACATAGCATGAGCACATGTACATACAATGTTTGCCTGAGAGTGGACAATACATAGTTGTGAGTGGGCCAAATCTTGTAGGCCAGGAGATGATCTGAGAATGGCCTATGAATATTGTTTCCTATTTAGCTCTTGATGAGTGAGAGTGGGCATTCCATTGTGCGTGGCAAGAAGAGTTGTCGGGATATGGGATGAGACCAAGAGTCGGCACATGGAGAACGAGGAGCCGAGTGTGCCGATCTCAAGGTTAGGCATCTATTTCTACTAGCTTTTTTTGGCCAAGAGGAGCAGGTTAGGACTTCAGATGGCTGCTGTTATTTTTTTCACTAATAGGACTCTGTACATAAATTCCACGCAGGAGGCAGAGGATGGAGATTGGAGTAGGTTGGGCTTGCGGGTCTTGAAGCAGGTTCCGCTCCTCCGGCCTAGAGCCAGCTCTAATGCATCTCAGCTCAGCTCAGCTGCCATGGACATGGATGGACCTGAGCATTTCCCTATTAGCCTTCTAAATAATTGTAATTACGGCATGAAGCCCGCTGAACCCAGTTCACATTTCCCAACCTTCCTGCTCCCATAGATGCCAGTAATTAGGCTTGCTCTTGATTAGACGAAGCGGCTCTCTGGACCACCGGAAGGCTTGTCCCTTAGCTGGCTCTTCTGGCCTCTTCCCGAGTCTCGTGCGGCTGAACGGAGAGGTGTGGGCAGCCGTCTCGAGCAGCGCAGCCTGTTGCCTCTGCCTAGCTCGAGGAGCAGTTGGGAAGGTGAAGGTGGGAGCTGGAGCTAGAGCTCTAGACGCGGTGCTGGCTAGTGGCTGTGCGGAGAAGTCTATCAGGAGCACCTCACTCGCGGTCTGTCAGTAGGTAGGAACAGGTAGGAGTGAGTAGACCAGCTCTCGTTTGCCCATTCCCTCAACCATCCCTCCGTGTCACGGCAGCTCTCCACAACCTCGACCATCAACACTCGGCTCTGCCAGACTCAGTCGGCGGAATCCCGTGTCCTGTTCCTCTCCCGCCGCCTCACACCTCAATCCAATACCGCTCAAGAGGGAAAGTGCCCGCTTTCTCTCCTTTCTCTCGCCTGGACAACTCGTCCGGCTCAAGCTCACGCACTCCGCGTGTGTCTGACCTCACAACCGGCTTTCTCCACTCGTTCCACACTTGCATTTGATGCAAGAACCACAGCAACAGTTCACCTGGCCCAGTAACCCACTCCATCGGCCCAAGGACTCCGCCAACACGCCGCATCACAGCAGACAGAGCAGTCCGGACAGGATGAGCACTGCTGCCGAAGTGACGTCTCCGGAACTCCGCTGGAGAAATTACCAGCAACTCGTCTGGTCACAGCAACAAATACACCTTCAAATCCAGCAACAACAGCAACAGGAGCATCAAGGTAAGATTGGCATTTTCCATCTCTTAACAGTGAGGACTTCCCATCTCCGTCAAAGCTACATGGCAGAGTGGAAGAGGGATCATGTGGTGGTAGGATGGCTATGGGAGAGATAACACTTTGGTTGGAACATTAGTGGCATCCTGAGCATAAAGCATTGACAGAAGTCAGAACCATTGCACTCTAGGCAACAAAGTGATAAATAATTCATAAATGTAGACGGAATGCTAGGTCGGCTGGAGGGTTGGAATAATGGAGGAGTCTGCTCGAGTGCAGCCAGCATTTATTGGCCAGAGATAGGCTGGAGATACTTGTAGATAGACTATTGCGGATCAGAGGTGATTCCAACGAGCACCAGATTCACTAAACTCGATAGTAGAAAGTGGAATCTACATACTGCATGTATCTACTACAGTACATACTTACATTTAGTTCTGTACAACTAGTGGCAAAAAAAAAGGCTGGATTTTTTTGCCCTCTACAATAATTTCCAGTAGCATGTTATATTCATTAAAGAGCATTGTGGTTCTGCGTGGAGCGTATTCATATTCCAAAAGTAAATAGAGAAACAGAAGCGTCAGCAGAGGTTTGGCTCCTGATACATAGTTGCTGTTTTGTGGTGAAATTGTGAATATACTTTTTTGCATGCATATGTTACAGCTTGCAGTTTTGGGATGAATATAACCTATAGCTGGCATATCCGCATTACGTTCTGCTTTTCCATTACTTAAGTCTTGATTCAAAGCCAGCTACTCTTTCCAATTACTTTGCCTTAGAACAACGACAAAGTCGAGAAACCAAATCCTATGCAGAGTGCAGATGCAAATATGCATAAACAAGTAAAAAAAAAGGGAAGCTTATGTATCCCGAAAGTATAAACAAACGGTAACATGAGTATTTGTTAGATGGGAGGATGGAAGAAGAGAGACCTGCTCTGGGGCTGAGTACATATATTTATTTGCCTTTTCGCGTCTGTTTCTGCGTACATCAGTATAGTGCGGAGTAACTGGAGATGATAATGAGGATTTGACATTGGGAAAAGCTGCAGCTTCATGCTGGACTTGGACGGAGCCTGAGGATGGGATGGCACGATGGGAATCGAGTCTCAATGTCTTACCTTGACCATCATGTCTGTTCTCTAGTCTAGCGATAGCGTTTGGACTATGGGCCCAAATAGTCGACTACCTTGATAGCTTCTCTGGAGGCAGAGCCAAGTTCCATGTAGCCAGCCGAGTCGTAGAGCATTTAGGCGCTTCATGTTCTATTCATGGGTTTGATATTAAATTACGGTTGGGACGACTTAAGCAGGAGCTCGGTTTGGGCCGAAAGGGCCCTCGCTATTCATACTTTGAGTCGGATGGGACAGGAAATATATTTGAAGGTTGACCCAATTTCCTCAATTTACTTTAGGAGTCATTTTAAATATTTTAGTGAGCCAATTCAATCCAATGGTCGTCTCGAGGCCTGGAGCTCAGCAATAAGTTATGAGTTCCCACAAATTGGAAATCTATTCTGAGCTCCGTCAAACGATTGTATTTGTATATTCTCATGGGAAGGACTATCATTTCTTGCTATTCCAAATGTTGATACAAAATAGATGCCTTCTCGGTGGAGCAATTGTCGTGTGCAGGGGCAAGAAATTGCTTTCATACTTCTACACCTTAGCACACGCCTCCCGTTCCGTTTCAACTTAATAATTAAGGAATGGGAAATGGCTCAATAGAGTGACCTTGTCTTGGACTTGTCAACTTGTCCACCAACAACTCCGACTTTAGCATAATATCTAAAATTCAGAAGCTCACAAACAACTACAGCCAATTTCCATGCTCAACTCCTCGTTTCTCTAAAACCACTTCTATCCCTCAAACAAGTTCATGTCATTTCTCTAAACAACAAATTGGGCTGTACGTCCAGAAATCATGTTTTACTACAGAGCTTATTGTTGATAAGGTGAGTAGGAATGGGCTGCATTCTGCAAGTCATCCAGGCGAAGCATTTGAGGTTATACTAATTGATATTGCGACACTGGCTACTTGGCAAGCCTTATCATATCTACATACAATCCCTGTCTCTTCTACGCTTGACATTATTCATTATCTCCTACATACATAGTATTTTGAGCATAGCATAATTCTAAGCTCAATCGTGTCTTATCTGTGGACCATGTGAGGCGCTAATGACTGGTACACTTTAAAGTTTGAACGGGGCAGAGGGCAGAAAACAATCAAAAAGATGGATTGCACAATAAATACAGGGGATAAACTTATTATCAATTACAATACTTTCTGGCTTTTGGACACACTCGTGTCTGGCCAATCGGATTGCATGTTCAAAAAGGCTTTTCCAAACTATTGAATGCAGAATTATTTAGTGAGGAGACGTACACTAGTAGGTAATTATCTCTCGCTATCGAGCACAAGAAAATTGAGCCTAAATGATTTCACCAACGTCTTTTCTCCGATTACCTAACCGTGTAAACAATGTTCTAGAGGCAAACAGAAGGGTAATAGGGCGAGTCTGTTAAATTAAATGATAGGGAATTAGTTTGGTTGGTACAAGTTACAATCGATGGGGGAATCTAACAGAGCGACGTTTAGTTGAATCCAGTATTCTACCACAATTCATGGAGATAGTCTTTTCTGTTTCTGATAAATCCACAATATCATAAATTGGAATGGAAAATGCAAATAGATTATGGCGATGTAGCTTTATTAGTCGTCTTGTACGAGTTGTTCCATTTTATGGCTCTAAATACCAACTTCCTTTTATCGCTGTACATCAGGCACAACATGATACATATTGAAATATTACGAATGGAATGAAGAATTATGGTGATTTACTTCGTACATTTATTCTTCTGAACTCACGAGGTATATAACCTTTCATGAACCGGCATAACGCTAAGAACTTTCAGAAATTCACATACTAACTATCGAGCCAACGTCAAACTTCTTGATTAAAATAATTACTTAATCTGACAAATCCTGTTCAGGGCTAATACAAATATAATTCAGAACAGAGACAACAATGAAATAAATATAGAAACATATTTTTGATGGTATGATTTTATACCGGGCCGGGACTAATGTACATCTGGCTAATTGGCAAATATTATATTGGCAAATATTCGTGGATTGGATGGTGCAACAATTTGCATCTAAATTGAGTATATTTAGTAATTATGCTCAAAGTCCTTCAATCGGAAATGTTTGTCGTGAAGTTATATCAGCAAATAAGCCAATGGTCCCGATTACTGAATATTAACGTCCACTACTATTCGCCTTGCAGAATTTGGCGATTTTGATCGGTAATTTTAAATGCATTATTTGAATGTTGGTAGATAATGTAATAAGCTTACCCAGGTCGAAGCATATTCGGCGGTACCTGCCGCTGCATCTTGATGCATCATTGATACATATTAATATTTAACATCGTGTATCGCACTAAGCTTGGCCTGGCAGGGAAAAAAAGCATTCCATGTACAAAAAATGTACAAATAATACCAATAGTGAGAATTTGAGATCTTCTTGGAAAGAACGACTACGACAGCGGATAGAGAGGAATCCAATGTTTTTTAGCTTTCAGTATTTTTATTTAAATCTGGCGAAAATACGATTTTACCTGGAAACGTAGGTGACGCACAGACCCCTTAATAAGATGCAGCAAGAACTAAGAGCAACATTGAATCAGCATAGCAGTATCAGTTTCTTAACTCATTTGTTTGGCCTAGGCATTCCCTGTATTTTCTTCGTATATCAAGTTTCTGATTTGAGTTTGTACGTAGATACTTATGAGAAGCCAAGTTATTCTTTCATATTCTTTGCTGACGAAGTTCCGTTCAGAAAATTGATAGCATTTCCATTGCTTCATTGACACAACACTTGATTATAGGAGCAAATTGAGTTAGGATTTTTAAGTTACACATGCTGGCTTGTCGTCATGATTTATTCCGAATCTAATATGATGCGGTGTCGCAGAGGACGGGGAAGTACACGGCATTCTAATTTTGCTTTGAACTTTATGCTTCCCTTCCCAGAAGAGCCCTAATTCTTACTTCTCCGTATTAGTACCTAATCATTTCGCACGTCTAAGCAAAATACGGAGATATTCAATTCTTTCACTAAGACGGCATTAGGACGCCTATTGTTGTAAATAGTTATGGATTATCGTAAATCAAGGAGCTTTTCAAGCCGAGGTCTGTATTTTTTCATTAATCATTAGGCTCCAAGGGAAACAGTGACGGGAGCAATGGCTCAGCGGAGGGAGCCGGAAACCATGGCTTGACACATGTTCCGCACCAGCAGCAACAGTCCAGTGAGAATCCGGATAAGTCTGTCGAGGAGAAGACAAAGGAGATTGGGGATCCATGGGAGAATTTCGATGCCCATGCCGCTTTTCTAGGACCAACACTATGGGAAAAGCGTTTGCCATACGACGGACAAGACTTCAAGGTAAAGTCACCTTTGTGTCGCTCTATGTATTCCGAACCTGTTGCCTCATCTAACCTTTCACATTTATCATCTATATCTTGAATTATTATTGCTGGCCATAGCCCTTACCAACAGTTCCAGAGTATCACTTCTACAAAAAATACTTATTAAACTTAATTGTATTTGAATTAGTAATTACCGACTTTCTTAACAATTGATTTGGCCTGGTTTTTGGTTTTAATTCTCAACAGTCAGCTAAATTCACTTTTTTCAAGTTTGGTAAATAAGATGCAAAATGGCAATACTTGGCGTAAAAGTGTATTGATATTTGTACAAGCAACAGTAGAAAGAACTTTGTACTACTGGCATTGCTTGGGTGAAAGTCATACTTTTGCTAAACTATGGTTGGTTGATTGAATTGGCTCGACAGCTGGAGTACGTGGACTTGGAGGAATTTCTGACGGAGAACGGGATTCCTGTTGACGAGAACGGGAAGAACGTCGGACACCACGGACCAGGAACTCATGCCGGGCTCACGAACCTATCTCATGGCTTTCCGCCCGCCGGACAGTTCATGGCCGGTCCCTCGAGATCCAGCCATCCCGGCCCGCTTCAAACCATGTCCCACTCCCACATGAAGGACCTCACGCTCGAGTATTCGTCCTTGTCACGCTCACCATCTCCTAGCACCAGCTCCAGCTCCAGTGAGAGTCGGGACCTCACACCAGCCGTCTCGCCGGACTCCACTCAGCCCACAGGTAAGTCTTGGATCCCCAGCCACCACACAGCCCATTCCCAGAGCGCCTATTGAGCAAACTGAGCGGAATGCTTTTGATTGACTCTGGCTTGCAACCGGGAGTTGGGATATGGGAATATTGTCACGTCGGCTCTTTTTCCTCCAACAGAATTGGGACTCGGGGCCGTACCTGGACATGAATTCGACCCAAGACGACGAGCTTTCACAGATGACGAACTGAAGCCTCAACCTATGATCAAGAAATCGAGGAAGCAGGTAATTTCCTAGGTTGATATGAGACTAGCCAGATCTACATCTACATATGTATGTAGACTACATAGGAAGTCGAAAGTATGTGACTTTCCCAATGCCCAAACTCCAGTTCCTCTCTCCCATGCTCATAAGTGAAACCTGTACGAATAACGGGAGGGTACCGGTGACCGGGTCAGATGTTTATAATCGTAGCACGTCAAAATCTCCAAAGCAAAAATCTCCATAACAAAAATCTCCAACCTACTATAACCTCCACCAGCAAAAATCTCCAATATACAATACTACATGTCTAGAAATAGCTGAAATGCGAAGTAATCGTTTTATATTTGCTCGACTCAATTAATTCATGGAAATGTAAATCGAATAAGTTTTCAAATGACGTACGGGCTAATTGAGGAAGAGCGTAGGAAGAGCGTAAATCGAATAAGTTTGTGGCTTAACACATCCTCCTCCACCATAACATCCGTTCACGTTTGTAGCTGGATAGAGAAATTTTGATGTGCGAATTGGATTTTGACCTACTTTCAAAGCAATATACAAAATGCGCACATTTACTTGTAGAAAAGTAGCATGGGTTCAAGGATAATTCTCGCTTTCTAGAGTTTTCTACTTTGCTCTACTAACTAAGAGCTGATTGCAGATTATACTCAGCTAGGGCACCAAAAAGGCAAAAACCAACCTGAGTACAATGCAGAATACTACATAGGATAAGCTAAAGCGTTACTTGTTAAACCCACGGGGCCTTTCGTTAAAGCAATGCCGTGTAGGTACGGTAGGCCGGTTCTTGCTCCTTTCTCCAGCGGAGAAAGCATGAATTGAGGAGATGGGCAGAGATTCAATTCCGATCCAATTCCAGGAATTGTGCTGGGGTAAGTCCGTTGCCTAGAAACCTCTCTTCCTGTTTCACCGCGTGGCTGACGTTGACGACTGACGTCTGAAGCCTCCGCTCTCAGCTCCCAAGCCAGAGCTCCTTAGAAACGAACTCTTGCCTTTCTCCTTTTCACCCGCTTGACGTTGCTCCTGTCAGTGTCAGTCCTAATTGAGGAATTGAAGATGGCTCATTTGAAGCTCTGTGGAGGAAGAAGCCTAATGTATTTACTCCTTCTTCCGCAGTTCGTTCCTGACAATGCAAAGGATGCCAAGTACTGGGTACGACGACGGAAGAACAACATGGCGGCCAAGCGCTCTCGTGACGCACGTCGAGTCAAGGAAAACCAAATTGCGATGCGAGCCTGCTATTTGGAAAAAGAGAATCAGTTCATGAAGCAGGAGCTGGAGCGAGTTCAGAAGGAGAACAGCTTGTTAAAGGAACAAATCAACAGTTACTCAGTGGATCGACAACGTTGATGCGGCTCTAGACGGCGAGAAGAACGTTTTTAGTTTCAATTCCTCTCTGTGAGTCACGTGAATAAAGAAGAACGTCCTGAAGAAACAAAAATTTAAACGTTTTAATGAATTTTTACAACTTTAATGAACTGAATATTATAGGGACTAGAGACATGTTTGGAGAAGGGTACCTATTTTGAAACTTATACTCTGAGATAAACTTGTAATTTTAGAGAACTATGTACCAGACGGGGTTGTACGAATCCTAGAATCAATTTATCAAACAACCATGTACCTGTGAATACCGTATTCATATTATACTATTTTAAGAAATAATTATTTTATTGAAAAACTCAAATCAGGAATATTTTTGTTTCCTTTCTTTTATGACGGCTGGCTTGAGAAGACGAGAGAAATGCGGTGCTAGAATTAATATATTAGTGTTGTAGACAACTTTAATTAATAACTCTAATCTCTATAGTCGGCTCTATGTCCGAATGGCCACAATTCTGTCCCTTTTTTACTCAAATGGACCCGGAAATGATTTCACACCATCCGACCAAAGACCTTTACTCGATTCATGAACCAACCAAATGAATTATCCGGTCCTGTTGGGAACATGGCTTCAATGTGTATTCAATGTATTGTGTCTCTAATCTATAATGAAAATGAATTGTGAAAGTTAGAGAATTATATACTACGCTATACTTTTAGACTTGTACCTGTGTAGAATCGTACTTAGTGGTGTGGCGCAAAAACCAAGTAAAATAAATTGATTAAGAATACAGGGTGGGACAGAGTACAAGCACTTACAGCTCTTCATTTCTGCATAATACGAGTTTATTGAAATACATTTGGTTTCGAAAAGAACCAGTAGAAAACATAGCTATATGAATGACATGTAATACCTTTCCCAATTTCATAACGTCTCCGCCATTGCCGACCAGGATTCAGAGACCGACATAAATTAATGAAATCAGAAAGATTGCGAAATATTGCGTTCATAGTTGAAGTTACTTGGGAAGTTGATATTGGCCACCCGAGTACACGAGAGAGCCACTAGAAACTTTGGCATCCAAGAATTTTTGCAATTCTTCCAGGCTGCACTCAACGGTAGCAAATAGTTTAAGCATTGAGTGAATTCTTGATAGCGGCAACGATTCCAAATTCGTCAGCATTCCCTCAATGTATGACCAAAACATCTAGACATAGTATCGAAATAACGTAAGTATTAGTATACACATTCGTGTTCGTTTCGATTAGCGTTAATATAAAGAGTTTTCACTCGAGAACTTGTGAATTCAGAAGTATTGTCAATAGTAACCACCTGTAGCTCTGCTTCACGCTGAGTTGAGGTCGAGGTCATGGGGCTATCCAAGTCTTCTTCTTCCGTATATAAATTAGCACTGACACCAGTCGCTTGAGGATTATCCACGTTAAACGTATCTTGTAAGTGGAACGTATCCGTCTTACCCTGCGCCAAAACTCCCTGCAAACAATCGAAATAACTGAAGCTGAAGCTAATCACAAACAAATGCCAAATGATAGGCAAACCAGCCCCAGGCTTACCTTGGACACCCAGAAGCTAATCCGACTCCTTAGAGTTGCAAGAACCATCCCTGTGGCCTGTGACAGATCTTCCAAGTTCCAAGTATCTGAAAGACAACACAGTAAAGTAGGTACAACACAAATGATCGCAGATCGCAGGCTTTATTAGTTCAAAAGACAAACCTTTTTCCTGAAACTGCCAAATAATTATAGCGAGGGGTGGAGAGACAGTCAGCTGGAGTGTGGACCCCATATGCTCAATCTCAATCTCCACATGACCAATATGCTTCTGCCATTCCAGAGATCGATTTCCCTTGATGACTTCAAAGGCTTTAGTATATTTTTCAAATCCTCTAATGACAGCCTCAGGGAGTACAAGTGCTTCCTGCTTAAAGGTTGGCCAAAACTGGGCCGATACAATGAGCCCCGAAACTGGGAAATTCTGGAATTCAAATAATTCAAACTTAAGCCTGCGCAATCAAACTAATGCTATATTGCAACACAGTATATATTATAAAAGATTTTAACATACTTCAGTTAACGCGGAACCTTCGTCTAAAAATCGAGTGTTCATCCGATGCGAGTCGGAAACATCCTTCAGCATTACTTCGCACCTTTGTAAATCCGAATCTCCAAATCTGCAAACATTCAAATTGATATAAATATACCATACCACCAAAGGACGGCGGCGCTTACGGCCAAATGGAATACGTACCTCAGCTTGAGAAGTTCTAGACATTTGATTTCACGTGTAATGGAACCGAGTTTGGTCATTTTTAAAAGTCTGTCAGCCAGAAGCGCTCTGTACTCATCAATAAACAATGATTTCGACCCATAGATTGAAATCAGGGCTTGAATTAAATCACCCTTTCGCAGATTGTGTTTATCTTTGGGTACATCGATGGGATCTGAAAATAGAAAACATATTTTTGACCGAATTCAGAAATATTTGCCAGTCGTTTCAGCCATCTTGCGGCAAACAAACGGGGGCTAGTTACCTGGGATCCACTTTTTCCAACTGCGTTCCAACAGAGTCTTTTTATCAGTCTTTGCTGGATTTCTTGCCAACTCTTCTGCTAAATCTCCCGATTCCTCAGTAAGACTAACGAGTATTACTCGGACAGTTTCTTTACGTTGTTTCAAATATTCCCTATTACAGTAATATAATATATTATAATAATATATTACAGTAATTAACATGGAATCCAAGTTGAAAATACCAAATAATAACAAGCGAGAAAAGAATCAAACAAATTGACTAACCGAACTGGTGGCGTGACGAGTTGAACTAGTATTCCAGTTGTGTCCAAGTACTTGAGTGCTCTCACTGTCGCGACATAAGCCTCGAGTACATCCGTCGTAGTAACTCCAGTATTCAGAAGCCTTCTTTTGAGATCAGACTTTAGTTTTGCAACAAGAGGATTCCGCAGAGTTGCATGCCTCATACACACACGCATATCATCCAGAATGGGTTGAGATTCAGGATACTCTGTAGAAATATTCCACTATAGAAGCAACTTGTTTATATATTTATGTATAAACTTAATATTTTTAATGACTTTGTTACTATGTACCAATAATAACTGAGAACATTTCCTGGATTACAGTTCTACCCAAGACTTCTAGCAAAATAACTTCAAGTTCCGAAGCTATAGTTTTGCTATCAAACTGATCCAAAAGTCTTCCTCCTTGGAATTTGTTAAGTGTTGAACGAACCCAAGGCATTATGTTCCTGTGCAACCACTGCAATAAAATAATATTTTTAAAAGGGATTAGTGGAATTCTACTACCCGACTTGTTTGGACCGATTCCTGTGTGGGCTCACATTTCGTAGAAGTGGTAGATGCTGCGTCTCATAGTTTCCAAGGCATGTCCTTTCAACATAGAGCTCAATTTGCTTTCGAAGAACTCTGAGTAAGTATGGGCCAGTAATTTCTTCCACAAGCTTTAGTTCCTTTATTAATCTGAAACAAAAACCATAATGATGTGGTAGATAACTTTGTTCTTGAAACGAAATTGATTAAAGCATAAGTTTACTCACTCTACAACTCTCATAAACTCAGCGCTAAACTTTGAGCAAATACATTCCATTTCCTCGCAAACATCACATCCTTCAAACTCTGCAAACAACGTGTCCAAAGTCAACACACAGACCCGAAACCCAACCGTGAATATTTTCCAAAGTGAATCGTCGTTCAAATCATATGATCCTTGTTCCCGGTTTAAAGACGCAAGGGCATCCACACATATCTTCCTGTACTCCTCAATAGTAATTGGACTGACATGGGTTTTTAACCAATCAGGTGTCGGTCTTGCCATCCGCAATATTCTCCTCCGGTTTAAGCTCTCCCCCTTTGGTTTAGTAGGCTTAAAGATGAGATACCGTCGCTGTCTGGCCAGCTTTGCCTGCTCGATATCGGCCGGAGAAAGCCTATTAAAAGCAAATACCACAATAATTAAACTCCAACAAAGGATAGTAATTACATATTACATAGGCAGGGTATGATAAGGATATGTATGTCCATTCGTAAATAAGTAGCGATGAATCGACAATTTCAATCATACGACTTAACTAAAGCATATATGTATATATGACCTAGCTAGAGTTACATTTTAGTTGGGGTGTCAATTTCAATATTTCTGGAATCGAAACAGAACTGTACCACAAAGGCTCCCAATAAAGCTGCCACAGAATCCCATGCCGTATTTAAACGTTATCATTTAACGTAATTTATCATCATATTTTAAAATTCAAAACTGTTTGCTAGTTTCAATCCAAGCAGAACTCTAAATGCATAACTCCTAACAAGCAAGAAGGAGCTTAGCTTAGGCAAACCCAAAAGATATCAGAGTGCCGCAACTGACTACTTGGACTTAGCTTGAGGTTCTCAAATTGAAATCATATGTTATAATCAAAGGAAAAAGCTGACATATGCAGAATCGACAATGTACAACCCAACTTCAACTTGTTCATAAGAGCTGACCTTGGTGCCCATAGCAACGGAATGGGCGGCGAGGACACACTGGGATACTTGTATCGTAAGTCGACAGGCGGTAGCTGGAAATACTGTCGAGGAAGCGGATCTGGAGGTTTTAGCGGGGCTGTAGCGGCCCCCAGGTCCAGTGAGCAGTTCCCACTTCGGTCCAGGTCATCCGAATCCCAATCCCAAATGCTCTTCTTCCGCCTCACCCTCGTCAACATACTCAAGCTCAAAAGTTGCAATTGTGCGTTGCGTTGTTGATTGTGAGACTGCGACAAACTCAAGCTCAAAGATCCAAATCCCCAAGGAGTAGAAAAATAATGCCAGCCGACCACCAATTAATTCAAAGGTAGACTGAGACTGACAACACTGACAGACAACAGACAATGGACGAACAACAGAAGAACGGTCAACGGTTGAGGTCAGATGTCAGAGACAGAGGTTGACATTGAGAGTCACGAACGGTTAACGGTGTCAGCTGTGGCGGGTTTTTAATTTTGTTTTTTTCTCTCGAATCGAGTTTGAAAAACAAACCCTATCCCGCCAAGGGCCGCTACCAAATATCTCACTACACCCCAACCCGTGGTTGCTCAATTGGCAAAAAAACTTTGAATACATTAGGTATGGCTAAACATTTCTGCCAACACGAATACTTACCGATAGTTTCGTACATGTTAAAATCAATAAAGTTAGGTTAGGTTACCGAGACGCTCAGGCCTTTCGAATAACGATTCGGGCAAAACAGTTCCGGCAATTGGCCGTAGATCTCATCAACCAATAATGCAAAATGCAAACCTAATACATTCACCAAGGTCCAAGGGATGTGAACAAACACTAAAAATCCAGCCATAATAATTGTAAAACCATTAAAAACGTCGAATCCCTATTTCTCAAGTCATAAACATTGCATTCCGTTTTGTGGTTTAAGGAACACCTTACATTCCAGAAAAGGATTTGGAGGCTTTACAATTTAACAAGTAATCGTACCTACCTATCTAATTCATAGTGCTTCCCCAGGCAGGGCGTTTTTAAGATGTAAAGCCTATCTCCGGCATGAAGCTACAAAGCTGCGAATTATTTGTACTTGTGTTTTTGAGTTTCTAGTTCTTTCTAGAACGACACGTTTTAACCCTATACGCTTCACTGAAGTTAGTTTAGTGCAATGTAAACATTATTATTATTGGTATACTTTACTTTCTTACGCTGTTCTTGGAGAGCAGCTAGGAATATGTTCTGGGTTACACTGAAGCGGTCTTGATTTCCGCGATTATTCGGCCCGACGTGGGGCCTCGTGTGCCCTGCCCACGAAATCGGGCAAACCGCCCATGAAATACTCAAAATTTTAGAGCTGCCATAATTACTATGGCTAATCGGCATTATTTTATTTTTTATTTTATTCAACCAAGGTTCAAAGAATGGTAATACATGGTAAATTTTTTTTAGTATTGACAAATCCCCATTCCTGGGAGTTACATTGTAACACTATTTAGTGTTTTGTAGGGGGGATCTGCGTGGACGCGATTCCCGTGAGCGCGATTCCCGTGAGTGCGAACGAAATTTCCCGTGAGTGCGAATCCGAGGACGCAATGTTGCCGGACTGGGTCCACACTGGTCGTAGAAATCCAATATTGTGTTAGGATATATGTATTACTAATACATACAATATCATTTCCCCAGAATCTGAAGCTTTATAAATAGAACCTT
>JAQFXY010000129.1:0-55898 GCA_034693865.1 Ceratophysella sigillata
AAAGCTGAGATGGTGAAAGCACTTGTAAGCTAAGCATGCTACGGATAATTATTTATCATCTGCGTTTTGCGGCACAAGAAAAAATATTAAGGGTATTATCTACAAAATATTTTCAAGCTTTTGACCAAATTGGTATCGGAATCGGATACAAGCCAAAGTTTTTACCATGATTATTTTTGCCACTAATTTACTTCTGAACGTCAGTTTGCTGAGATTAAGTAGTGATGATTGATGATCGCCGAGCCTTCACTTCCGGTTTCCGGTTTGAGAATCAATATTCTTTGATGCTGGCTAAACTCTTTTAACGCCATGTGCATATGAAAAATCTGTTATGCATACTTAAGTTGATGTTTAAACTCAACTGTCATTTTACACACACTTTTCTTTTTATTAGTAAATCAAGCCAAAGTAAAACTACGAAATACATTACCGAATTACTCGCGTGGAATTTGTCTAATAGCGAATTAAATTATGGAGCTCCAGGTGCACGAGCCTTAAAACTAAAAACCCAAACTAATAGCTAAGAAACAATTGTAAGTATACAGGGCTAAACCACCGCTTGACTATGTTATATATTGTTCCAGATATGCACAACAGAGTTACAACATCCATGCTAAACACATCTACTACAGTTGAATAAGTTGAATTGGGAGTAGACATGAGTATAGGTACATTTATGATATGATATGATACAGTAATTGGATTGTCGGATTGACGAGAAGGTATTTGGAGAGAAGTGGAGAATGAAGTTGAGATTAATTAAAGAAGCTTATCTCGTCTCACTTGTCACCCAGCATCCACCGGAGGAGTCTGTCTCAGACCGCTCAAGCCGCAAACACTCTCCGTCCATACAACGACCTCTTTTGTTACGAATACGCCCTTTGAGTATCAAAAATAGATAAAACTGTTGTATTAAATGAGACGAGAGAGGCTTGACAAGCTCTGGCCAGAAAGTGGATGCTAGGTGACTTCCAGTTTCAACTAATTACGCTTAGATTAATAGAGAGTGTGAGAGGATCACGAGTAAGATATGTTGATGTGGAGAAATACTTTCTTTTTTTCCGTATTCTCAAAAACCTTAAGTTATTACATGTACTTATTTTACATGCTCGTTGTCACATGGTGGAACAGATATGAGCCTCAGTTGATGAATCCATCCATTCCAAGCATGGGCTTGACTCACTTGAATACACTATATTTTCACTTTAATGCTAATACCTCCCAAGGGGAAGGCTATCGCTCAAATAGGCATAACTATTGGGATTCTACAAACAAAAATTCCTTGCGAACAAACCTCCAAGAAAATGTTCACTCGCAAAAGTTTCCTCGAATAATTTTGTCGTATTGAAGTACTTGTCTAAGCTAACTTCAATCCAATTACACCGTATTTAACCTCGTTTAACCTAAACGGTACGTAACCTGACCATAATTTAGAGTTTGAGGTACGGTTGCTAGGGAACTTTTTGGGGTGCTTCTTCACAGGGAACTCTTGTGCCGTCCCACTATTGCTAGCCAAAGCTCGACGACGTCAAAATGTAATTATAGGGATTTAGAAATAGTCTAATTGCGGCTACGCACAACATCGATAAGGTGATAAAAGTGAGAGGAGAATGTACTGGTACTTTTAGCGATCTTACGGTTAGCCGACAGGCCTAACCACTAAATATGGCATACTCAACTTTCCCAGGAAGGAAAGCCGTAATATTATTAATAGTGCTGGAGCCAAGAGGAATCGTGCGATTACCCGTGCATTACACACCAGGGTGCACTAAAACAGAAAGACTGACGTTCTTACAGAGACGAGTGACATGGTAGCTCCTACTCTGACCATTAAGAGGACTACGAATAAGTAGAGTGTCAATGGGCACGCTCAAGTTCTGGTGCTCACATTGACTGATATGTAAAGGCTGACTTTGACTTGTTTACATGGTAGGCCTACGCCTGGCCCTTTCTCCGGCTGTATAACCGAAATTTAAAAATTAATTTTCACCACAGAGTTGGGCATATGGTGATGAGGAAGGGACTTGGCGTAGTCTGTGGAGCGGGACATGATATTTGTTGATATGATATTTGATTGCACTACAAAAGTCTTCCTGACCTTGGGCAGGCCAAGTGGAGTGCTAGTAGTAACCTTGTATTCGGAGCACATAGTAATATTATTCTGAAAATGAGACAGACTGCAGAACTGTTCTTTGGTTGGGCCTCAGCCTAGACGCAGAGAAAACGGAAAGATGACCAGGCTGTGAACAAAGTAAGGGCCGTGTACTTTTCACTGTTCTTCAGTTGAGAGCCGGCACTCGTACCGGACTCTCGAGGACAGTAGAGCCGATCCAATGGGGCCTAGGAAGCAGAGAACAAATATGGATTAATTCAAAAATTCTGGAAAAGCTTGTGTTTCTCTTCTGAAGATTCAATCTAAATTACTGCATTGGTACTCGTAGCAGAATTCAACTTTCTGCCATCCTTCAAAATAGTAGCATTTAGTAGAAACAGGTCACATGCAGATGTTCATGAATTCGTTTCCTATTCTGCCTTAAAATGAACCCTGCATACAAGAGAACTGGCAAACCGTAGAGTTTTTTCTTGGGATTCGGATAATGAAAATTGGGATAATACACAAGTACCCTAGCAAATGCACCGTGTTTTTGCATCTCGCCTTATCTTCTGACTTTATTTACTCATTGATTTATTGCTAAAAGTGTTTCAGGATGAGAATACATAGCCATCTAGCCAGGATACTATAGCCAAAGGCAGTGCGTGGGAGGTGATGCAATTATATAGTAACTGAGACTTCATCGGGTTCCCGTCCCGACAGCCTAAATCCATATATTTACCTCCTGGAGATTTATGGTTGGAGGGCGTATTCTGAGTTTAATATAAGCAAACATACATAGGCTAAACCCCCGCCCTCAATATCACTGCCGAGCACGTAACAGCAAATCGTGTATAAATTATTTAAAATGTTCATTTGCACACGCAAGGGAGCCTATTGTGTATATTTGAAAACCCAGTAAAGAATATGTGCTGCCTATTGCTATTTGCCTTGCCACAACTCCTGTATAAATCCCATATCCAACCCCTTTGCTCAAATATTGTTGAGAAATGTGCGTTCGTGTAAGTAAGTAGGTAAGAAGGGCGTTATGAGAAGAGAGCCAATTCCACTTGTTGGAGAAAAGTTTCAGTGGAAAGCAAATAGTTTCTCAAGAAAAATATCAAAACTGTTTTCTTCTTCAGCTGGAATAAAAGAAGCGACGAAGGAAATCTTTTCCACAAGAGAGTTCATCTCCGCCGCTTCCTTCTAATCCCAAAGTTTACTGCTCTGTTCAATGGGATTCCCGCTCACGGTACGCTCTCAACGCTCTCAAAAGAACTTGCACGAAATTGCCTCTTTCCACTTTCCTATTTCCCTTTCGTGAGCGGGGTCATGTATGCACTTGACGAATTGTCAAGCTACTTTGCCAATTGTCCCCATTTTCCAATCCTATCAGCCTTTGGCACCATTGCATTCGCCTCACATTGGCAAATGTCATCGTGAAATAAATAAATAGGAAACCCCGGTGGCAATAAGTTAATACAATTCATTAAACCAATTCCTAGATACAGGCTTCATTTTATTGTACTACAGCTCTTAGTTACAGTGTTTATTTCTGATGCAGTTTTAGAAAAACGGAAAACGGAGCTTCGAATTTGTATGAATGAAAGAAGAAAAGACGAAGTTTTCTAAAAATGGTCAAAATCCTAATCTGACCACTTTTTGCCAGTCTGCTACACCAAGTTTAGTCACGGGGTTCCAATTTCCCAGCTAAACTGAACTCGATTCATCTAACATAAGCGTATAAGCCCAAAAGGAAACCAATCATGAGCTGAGTATTACTTTTTCCTCAATCCAAAGCTCGTGAATCCGTGAAATTGCTAAATGTACAATTTATTACACTTCTTTTGTGAAGCCATAATATCTCTGAAATATCTGTAATTGTATTTGACCATTTCTATTTCGGTTCGTGAATATTATTGTGCACGAAGTGTGTAGCAATAGTTTTGCTACATAGTGTTTCCAAAGTTTGGTATAAGTTCCGAGAAGCCGAAGCGGTGGAGCAGAGCAGAAGTTTAGGATCAAATTCTCCAAAAATATAGCTTTTGGCTCCGATACGACTTCCCTTGAGCAAAGCTATCTTGAAATTACATTTAGCATCCGAAAATTGTTGGAAAAAAGGAATGGAAATATTCCAGACTATATTCATCTGATTTCGTTGTTCTCAAGACTTTGCTCTGTTATATTTTGCAATGAATTTCATAAAAACTTAACTCATTTCTCAGTAACTGAATCCGTAGCCTTACAAAGATAAAAAGTACTGTGCTGCCAATATGAAAACTTCCGATTCCGCGCTTTCACCACGCTTCACACTGTTGAAAGTTTCACGATCTGAGTTATGATTTAATATTTGTACGCAGTTGGATATATTTTCATTTGCAGTAGTTCTTACTTTAGAGTTTGGTCTGAGTGTGTTGATCATTTTTTACTGTCAAGTTCTCGTATTCTTTACTTTTGGGTACATTTGCATACAACAGCGTACGGCATTAATAATTCATGCTGTGCTGTATGTATTGGCCTTACGATTGCAACTGGGTAAAGTTTTCACAACTTTCGCTATATCCTACAGTATAACGAGGTCACGGATTCTGTGGTGTATGTATCCATCCTTCTATCTGTATTTGAACGTATTTATGCATCAACTTACTATCTTTACCTACAACGAGCTTATTTATTTTCCGGTGTATCGTGTTTGTGCATAGTTCTAGACATGCATCTTTCTTTCTATCCGAATTTTTTTATGCTTCTGCCTGGTTACTCTAAATTCAGTATTTACCGGCTCAAAACACAAGCTTACAAATATTTTCGTACAAGTGCTTGGCACTGATTTGTGGGCCAGCTAGTATTGTAAATCCTACTTATTTCCCAAGTCAGCCAAGTGGAGTCGGGAATTATGGATTTTTTCTATACGCTCAAATGAAATCCAATAGTATTACTCTCATCCCTTATCCCTTTTGCCGTTGGCGTCAATATAAGTCTGCGCGTCGTCGTAACTAAAACCGAAATTGAATTAGGCCTAGACATGGCTGCATCCTTAGAGATCAAGGGCGTTTTGGTAATTCTGTAATCCTGTAATTCTAACATGCATATGAAACCTGTGTGCAAATAAATGTGATTCAGTTCCAGCATGAGTGAGGGATGGGAACCTGAGGCTGTTGGCTACACGATGCTAGACTAGCCCATTCCCGAGATAGTCGTGGTAATAAAAGAGAAAGCCTTTTGGACTTTGGTGCGTCTCACCTGTTTCACCATGTACTCGTGCTTATCTCTCTCCGACCAGCACTTGGTTTTGAGAATGAGTGGTCTCGCCTCACTCACGTAATTATTTACCGAGCTTTCAGCCCGTAGTAGCCACAGCTTGTACCACTGCAAGTCACAGTCACACTGCAATGGGTTGTCTGGAAATAAAACAGAAATATACGAAAATTCAACGGTTCTACGAAAAGGTTTAATGTGAAAAGGTTCCCCTGTCCTAAACTAAGGTCAGATTAAAACAGTTTCGACAAACCTAACCTGATTTTACTTTATTAAATTAAATTCAGGTTGAGCAAGGATCAGGACATGCTATGTCGCCTCCAATGTTGTCTCTATTCTTTCATTACTGTAGTCAGGTTATTATTGCTGTCAGATTTTCCGAAACGCGAACTGAAGGAAGGGACAGCTGGAGGCGACATTATTGGAAGCTATCTGCAGTAGACAGACACATCACGTCATAATCCTTTCTTCAACCGAAACTCAAATCCCTCCCAGTATAAATCCAGTGTAAGTGTAATCAAGGTTTGTTGACAAATAATAATTTCCGAATAAGGGTAGTTCGTGTTCACTTGTTCATTTTGAAAAGTAAACAACGTGAAGATTAGCAACTAATTTCAGCATGGTAGATTGTAAAAATTTCAATCTAGCAATTTTCAGAATAATTAAAGTTTTTTTGCGAGCGCTACCTAACCTTATGAGAGAAAAAATGCGGTTGTCAAGACACCTTGAGTGTAATGTCAACTCTGTCGCTCAATCCGGTTTTGAAGTTTGGTAAACAACCAATGATTCTAGGACAAAGTCTCTAAACGTTATAGCAACTGCCAGGGGTGAATTATTAAATTATCTAATCCATAGCAAGTAGACTAACATTAACGGGCTTAACAGTGCTACATTTATGTACGAAATTCGGCCAATTGACCCATCAGCCAATCCTAAGTTCAGTCCTCTTGCCTTAAAGCATGGCTAGAACCTAACGAACGTGATGCCTTACCACAATAAACAATTTACAAGGTCAAACGGTAACAAGATTGCTTTCGAGGGAAACTTTTAGGCGTCGCAATTTCGCTTCTCATAATGGAATGAATAAATTCAGTGGGCGACAATAAAAGATTCGTGATATAGAGACGGGATATAGGACGTGGTTAATTTTCCATTATTTTATTCCGAGACTGCGGTGAGCCGGTAGGGAATATCTGGCCTCATCCGACGTAGCAGGTGACTAATCCCGAGAAGTAATGACTAGCTTTTAATTATGGAGAAACCCAATTTAGTTTTGGAACTGAGAAAGCCCTGGATTGAGTGAGGCAGAGCAGAGAGAGTTGAGCTGAGGTACGTGGCGGAAATTATGTGGAGATGTTCTCATGTGATCCCGTTTTCTGGAACTGGGAGTGAGAGAATTCCAGGATTTGGGAAAGTGGGGAAAATCAATAGCTTGGCCCGCAAGAGCAGGACAATTCGGAATAGGGTTTTGGTGGGGACAGGCTGGGCTCACCACCTGCGGTGAGCTTGGATTGATTCTCATAATTACTTGCCTCTCCGTTTGTTTTTCCACCAAATTCTGGCAAGAGACAATGGGGAAGGAATTTGATTATGATTCAACTCACCGTGAACATCAATGACGGCCTTTGTCTCCGTGATTGACTGGAAAGCCTGGGGTGGCAAATGCTTGATTTTATTACTACTCAGCTTAATGGCTTCCAGGGAGTGCATTTCAGAGAAGACTGAGAGCGGAATCGTGTCAATCCTATCAACAAGTATTGATTCAAAAAATTAATTTAACTTTGCCCAGTTCAACAGGCATGTAGAACCTTGCTTGGTTGAGACCAAGTGCTCTAGAGGCAGTTCTAGGAATCGGCTAAGTAGGCCGCTGCCCGAAGCACGCCGAAATAGATCAAATAGTAATAGCTGAAGTAAGGGTTCCAATAATACAGGCAAGACCATGTAAAATCATAATTAGTAATATTCAATAAATTTTGTTAGGTCGGGTTTCCGAAACGCCCGAAAATCACAAGAAAAATGGGGTTTAGCTATTATTATTATTACTGCTATTATGGCATGGAACCGGCTATTGGCATTTCCTGGCGCATTGGCGTCGGCTAGCCGACTTCAATATGTTGACTATTTTAAAATCTTCCTGGACCTTTAGATTTTTAAAAACATTAAATCTCAACTAAAATGCTTAATTATCTTAAATCGTATTTCCTAGCCTAGCATTTTACCTATAATGATATAAACATATATTAGCCTATTTTACCGACCAGTCCTAGAATCGCCACGTATGCTTGAAATATTAGAACTGTACCTTTCGCTTTCTCGCCAATAGTTTTTGGCAAGGATTAATATTTCATACTGGCTTTAAATGGAAAAATTACATGTACAGATTAATGAGAATACAGCGAGAAAGAATTAGTCCTGGTCCTGATCAATCACTTACCTGTTATTTTCGAGTGAAAGGTATTTGAGGGTATTTCCAAATCCTCTGAACGAATTGTCCTTGATCTCTGTAATGTTGTTGGACTTCATGTCAAATTCACGAAGTCGGTGCATGGGGGCCAACGCACTAGATGGGATTTCGTGAACACTGTTGTTCCCTAACTTAAGCCACTCGAGTCTCTCTGTTTCCAAAGACAAGAGATTAGTTTAGTTCTGGCTCAACCTTGAAAGCATTATCCGGATAAAACGGCAAGTCTGTTTGATCAGATCCGCTAATTCTCTAGGGTTCTGGGAACGCTATAAACTGGATTTTTGATTATCTCTGAACTTCTTACCTTCCAGACCAGCAAAGGCTTTGTCATCAATTCGTACAATACGATTTGACTCGATATCCAAAGAACTCATGCGAGGAAGTGACTTGAAGACGGTCGGTCCTAATTCACTGATCCGATTCTGGCCTAGTTTTAAGCTATCCAGATTTGAGAGGCCTTAAGTTTCCAGACATGGGAAAAGACAAGAAAATGCAGGGAATTACAATCTATTTGGCTGGCTAAGTGTATTTGTACACTCGAGTAATATGAGGCATGGGAAGCGGAAGAGAGCTCAGAGGAATTCCAGAAATAGGAAATGGAGTGAAAGTAAATAGAACGTCGTGTCGTCGCTTACCAATGAAATCGGATTCCTTGATAGACTCAATTTGATTCTTCTCCAGTTCCAATGTGATTAAGTTCTGTAGTTTGGAAATTGCTTGTGTTGGAACCTGTGAGAGACGGTTTCCGCCCAGATTGAGAAAGATGAGCTCTCTTCAGCCGAGACGCAGAGGATGTAATGGAAGGCGAGGGAGAGAAATAAGAAAATTGATTAGTTTGATCCACCTGGATCCATCAGATTAAATTACCAGAGACCTCGTCGTAAAAGAGCCTCTCTGACACTCTGAGCCTCAACATATCCAAAGCCCTCCACTCACTTTTCCACACCGTCAAAGGCGTTCCGATGAATTGACGTGATGGCATTTCCAAAGAGGGAGAGGCGCTGGAGCTGGCTCATCCCGTCAAACGCCTTCTCGTGAATTGTAGTGATCGTGTTGTGCTGAATATTCAGAATCCGCGTCTTGTGCAGGCGGGAAAGGGCCTTGGTCGGGATGGCTGCAATCCGGTTCTGGGGCAAGTCCAAAATATCCAGTTTTCCCGCCAGGGCTGTCAGAGAAGAGGCGTCCAGAATGGCCAAGTTCGTGTTGGTAATAAACAGATGGCGGATATCCATTCCTGGTGCCAAAAAATGTGTTTTCGCAAGCATTTCTTTACCCAGACAAAGCTTCAGATTTACGTAGGTGCATCATTTTGGAAATTTTAGAAAACGTTATGAAGTGAATATTAGTCCCATTGTATATTGCAGGTTAAGGTATTCTTTGAGTTGGGAAGGCATTGCCCCTAAGGAGAAAGTTCTTAAGCCCCAGTTGTCGCATTGGGTGCTTATTTAAGAAACTTTAATTTCGCCTAATTTGACAGTAAATATAATCAGAGTAGCATTGATCAGATTAATGTTAGGTTGGGTTTATGTACTACCAGTGGATAAATACGTTTGGTTTTACAATAGGGGATTCAGAAACTTTCTCCGGTTGGTATGCGTGCACCTTAGCTCAACCAAGCGTTTTATTAGTTCCAGAATTACGTAATAGATCCTTTTCAAACCCTGCTGATATTTCCATAATAACATGGTCAGTATTGAATGGATTGATAATTTGTTGGGCTGGATTTAATTGTAGCGGTAAGCCCGGATAGGCCTGAAATATTCAGAGCCTTCCTATTGTTTGAGTGAAGTTTGTAGTGGGACTTGAGTGAAGCTAATTGCTCTCCCAATCCCAACACGGCCCGACCCACTTACCCATGAAGAGGAAGTCTGGAAGTTTTGGCATGTTATTTGTTCTGAGAGTGAGGTAGGATATTTCTGTTCCTGGCTGCTCCTTGAAAGCCGTCATGGCGTGCTGGATCTTGTCCATGTTGGTGTTGGCACAGGTGACGACGAGCGTCTGCTTGACGGTACAGGAGCAGGGGGCGATATTCCCCGGGCACAAGTAGCGTCCCAAGCATTCTCCTGTCACCAGAAGCGTGACGAGGAGAATGGCCCACTGCCGACTTCCCTTCATCTTCTGCCCATTCGCCAAAGTCAAGGGTCCAAAAAGAGTCACAACACACACCTCCAAATGCGGCTTGTTGAGCCGGACTTTCTGCTCCACGTCCCCACTCTAGCACATCTCCCCACTCCCTGTCGCTCGCTCTCGTCAATTTCAATTTCTCATACACCTGCCACCATCCAACAAGATTGAACAGAAAATCAATTTACTCTCCCTTTAGTCTTTCTCCATCCACTTTCTGCCTATCTAGACCATCCAGCTATTCACCAGATATTGGGTTCGGCCTTTCCCATTTTCTCCTTTTCCATTACTCTGATGAACCCAATCTCGAGTTGAGATACAATCATTTTCTCAACATGGACTTGTATCCCAAAAATTGGTTTATTTGCACAGCAGGCCCTTCTCCTATAATTTAAACCATTTCTCACAAATACCTTCCTAGTTCCTCTTCGAGTTGGAAGGCAAATAGACTCAAAGTTTACCAGCTAACTGCTTAGGGAAATCTTTGGTCTGATGCAAAACTTATGTATACTCTCCTTTCCTCTCCCACTTTAGCGTTCATCATTCTAGTCTAGTCTTCTCAATACAATACTCTACTTCTCTATGAAAGGCCGACAGTTGTCTGGATTAGAATCGAAATTCCAAGAACCGAAAACCACTTTAGTTAATTACTTGTCAGATCAGAAACTTCTTACGAGATAACCTTGCCGCAGGGCAACGTCCGTCACGATTTTGAACGATTTAAAAGAAAAACAAACACAGAATGTTATGAACATTTGCCTAATATTTGCCCTTCAAATGCGATTAATTCAATGCTAAAGTGCTGCTTCACGTGTGTGGTTTATACTTCGGCGAGGCGAGGGAAAGTCAGCATGTTTTACTAATGTGCGGTTTCCTGGCGGTCGAGCCGTTCTATGTATGTATTCATCTATGTATGTAAATATCTATGTATTCATAGGCATATCTGCTACTCAACTATGGCTTGTAATTAGTCGGCCCTCAAAATATTAGAGTTTTCAGGCAAATAATCAGACATTTCCGGCAGATTCCTAACCTAACCTATACATATGAAAAGATTTGCCGGGTCGAAAAATGTTTTCCCTTCAACTATCATCGCATCGATGGCAGAAACTTATGATGGCTCAAAACCCACGTTTCAAGCCTTACACCGCAACACATAAGTAGACGGCTGAGGCCTTTTAGGACTAAAACCTTTCCAATTCTTTGAGATTTCTTTCAACTTGAGCTTTGAAGGATCTATTTGCTATCGATGTCAAAGTAGTTCTTGCTAAATTCTTGTTCCGCTTCCTACTGCAGGTTATTATGATAATCCATCTTTTAAAGTTATGGAGAATTATGACATATATATTTTTACATTTCAATGAAAATAGTTTGACTTGTGTTCAGCTGTCCGGCAATATTGTTAGCCGGTTCGGCTGGGAAAGCGTATCGGTTCTTAAAGAAGAGCGTACCCTGTTTATTATAGCTTATACTTTGCACACTTTCTACACTGTATAATGAACTTCTTTATCGCAGCTCGTTTTAACCTTAGTTATTTCCACACGCACAGATCTATTTTCATTTGAGGCTCGTCAACTTTCTTGCAAAGTTCGTAGCATTCTCTTAAGTTTTATTTATACCTAAGCCCGCACGATTTTCTTTTCTAAAATCTGGCTTCCACTCCGTTCACACGTCCTAAGTCGTGTAGAAGGAACTTATCTACAGTCTGCATTTAGTACCATGAACTGTCTCTTCCAGTTTTAAGTTTAGAAATAAAACACGTTGTACTATCAGTGCCAAGCTTCAATCTTAGAGAATTAAGGACAGCTTTCTACTCGGCTTTTCCTTAGTTTAAAGTTTCAACAACAGACACAGCCTTAGCCTGTGAGAAAGGTCGACGAGTATTTTCGTGACATTCCTCAGCTCGCCTAACGAGCAGAACGTAAATCCTCCTAATTGGTTAAAGCCTTCACATGGTCTTGCGTTGTGCGCACTACTGGAATCTTAGTCGCATCGTGCTAGAAATAAGTCGAGCTTAAAGGATGAACTTGTATTCGAATTCACAGGTGCAGGTTCAGAAATCCAATTTGACGCAGGGCTAATAAAACAACGGGTAGCATGGCAAAAGGCGCATATACAGATAGTATATGGTCTAAAGTTCCTGCTAAAGAGGATTCGTCTAAAATTGGCAGTATTTGTTAAGGGTATTAAAGGAGGGAATCCGCTTTTTACAACGTCTTAGCGGGTCTGAGTATTTTTAAATTCTCAATAGTACTTACATCTTGTTTGCTTGTCGGTTTGACAGTGAAATAAGACATTTTTCGATACTCGGAATTTAAGTGAAACCTTGAAGTTGATATGGGAAATGGAACACGTGGATCGCTCCAGGCCTTCTTGTATCCGTGTTTAGGAAATGTTAAAAGGAAAGTCTGGCCACCTTTCACTTTCTCACGGATCGGATCCTTGAGCCATAAGTAATCTAGTCCCTAATATGTTTACTCGACTGCAGACATAAACAAATAGGCTATTTTAAATAACTTTCTCGAAATTCTATAATTATAGCAAAAGTCGTCCAGAGGAAAGGCAAAGATGTCTTTCTGTTACGTATATGTACTTAATATCTCCTATGATATAGGCGAGCCACTATAAATGAGCTTTGTTGCAATCTGAAGTTTGAATTAGCGTTGCTTGCGCCATTTGTCAGATCACCAGCCCATTACGTGTATGTGCTTCCGTGTCCTCAGGAAATCGAAGTCAAGATTATAGCAAAAAGCTACGGGGACGATTTTGAAATTCAAATATCAATTATTTATAGTTAAGGGGTAGATGGAGAAAGTTACTGCAGCACTAAATTCTGATTTTTAGCACTGGATAAGAATTTTAGTGCAATTAAAGCACTCAACTGCAATCATCAATGCTCTTGAATTTACTATACCATTCTTCAAATCATTTGTAAATGTAATTTTTTTTTACATTACATTACAAATCATTTGGTACAATGTTTTGCTAACTTTGTAGGTACTTCAATACTAAACCTTTAATTTCATCGTTTTTTTAGTATTACGCAAAGTCTCTTTTGACGATTCCCATTGTAAATCATTTCCAATTTTTTCTTAACTTAGGCATGCGAGATCTAAGTTTGCGGCATTGATTTTACAGGATGAATGCAAAGGGACTAGGAACTCTATGTAAATAGTAATTTATAAAATGCATATATTTAAAGGACTATTAGCTCAAATATGTCTTCGGATACGAACATATGTTTCCTTTCCTCTCTGTAAACATATTTTTTACATAAAATTTCTTGCGTCATATGTTAGATTGCATGCAAACATATAAAGTAACTTCACGGAATAGACAAATAACGTGTCACGTGCTCACCAATACGTTATGCAGTCCGCTGCCCGGAAGAACCTGCTTCACTGATTTAGTAACTTTTTTGTTTATAACGAGGTTCAATATATCATGAAGCTGCAGAATTTGGTTTATAAGTGTATGGATGAGGCGTTGAATCCGTAATGTGAATGTGTGCCTGAATCGGAGAAGTGCGTCAATACAGTTCAGAGCAGAATTAAGGCATGCTGTCGTCGTCGTAATTCCTACATATACTTCGGCGATATCAACCGATGCGCCGTGCAGCTAACTAGGAGTCAGGGAATCAGCGGTCCAGCACTGAACTTTGAAGGGATCATGGTCAACTGGCCGAATTACCTACATCCACATAATACATCTACTGCAGATTTAATAACTGGACTTGTTAAGGGTGAGAAACAAAACGTTCAATAATTCATTCCTGCTTCAGTTAGTGTGGCAGACACAAACTATTACCTTGAAGCTTAGGGTTGTTTACGGCAAACCCAGCCAGACAGACAGATAGATACATATTAAGTATAGATACATACACAGTTGAACATATCCCCGTTATAAACACTGGTGGTAAAATATCTTGCAATACTATTGGCAATTAAACATAGCTACCACGTACAGTCTGAAAAAACCATGTCTGGTAATGATAATTATGAATTCCTGTCAAATGAAGTGTTGAAGTAGCTAAACTTTCCTCAAGGACGTCCTGTTCTCCATAAACCTAATGCTATGGTTTGGCTAGCGGAATATTGAGCTGAGCCGAAGCTGAGCTGCGATCATTTCCAAAACGATAACCTTAATAACCTTAATTGTCTTAAGTGAATGGAATTGAGTGACAGTTTTGATTGAGCAACTAGTTAGTACATATGCATTTCTAATTCCGCAGTACGTGCCTGCAATACTGAATTGCAATGTATGTAGTACAAAACACTCTATGCGCCTCTCTGGACTGCGTTCTTTATGGAGAGTGTAAAATCGACGCTTAGAGGATCAAAAGTACGGAGTCAGTCGGATTTCAGTGGTCTCGTAAAACCTGAAACCTGGTAAAGTCTTTCCGGATGTTCTAAGACATTTGGTTCCTAGACGATCCCGAACGAGCGATGAGCTGAGACAAGCCTGATGTATTATTTAGAGGAAAGATGCGATAGGAATGTTAAAGGAAAAGGGATGGTCTATGGCGGCGGGATCTAGAGCATACGCTAACCTGAAGTCCATGTCATAAAGGTGAAGGTAGTCTGTCTATCCTTCCACCGTGTCTGACACGACATGGGATTTCTATTTATGCTAGTGGAACCACCACCCAGCGCACAGGGCACATACACATACCAGATCTACAAGCTTGAATTCTAAAATACTTTGAAAGTTATACGAAAGCTGAGCTTTTCTGGGGCACCAACATACATATGTAGTAGGACTACATATGTACATAGTAGAAGACAAGATGGGTAAAAGTACAATGTAGGCCACAAGGGTAGTTTTGAATTTTATAGAATCTAATTTCAGAAGATTCTCTCATCTAGTACAGTACATTCCGCCCCACGGCAAATGATCCGTACCTGTTGAAACTATACTGATCCTAGAGAAATCGTTTCGTTCTTTGCAGTGAGTGTTTTGAGCTTGAATATGGCATTGGATAAGCTCATTTTGTACCGCCGGCTAAATGTCAAGACGAGAAGAATTTCATTGGTTTGCCAGCTACAAATGCCACATCAATTGTTCGAGTTCAGTTGGCGTTGGCGTTCGCAAATTGATATATGATATATACTCGGTATTTTTATATACTGACCTGCATTGCCAAATCATACCATGTATTTTTTCTGTACAGTATTACTTTCATGATTTTAAATGTGGCATGGATATGTTCGTATTGACTCAAAATCTCCAAGGAGCCCTCCATCCGTGCAATTAATCGGGAACAAATGCCTAATACATGTCACATTTCACGAAATCGCCAACGGAACTGAACAATGCATCAAAACCATAGAATTCTTCTCGCATGGACATTTAAGCCCGGACCCTTCGCCTTGTGCACCATTTCTTTTTCCATAATCGAACATCGAGCCTTTTGAGAATGTAGAAGATAATAGGGTTATAAATAAGTAAGAACTGAGTTTATGTGCTCGGTTCCAATTGGGCTTGGTCTGAAATGAAGACAGGGAAGCCGTGTGGTGGAGAGAAAGCAGCGGGTAGGAAAGTGGAGAAGATGCCCTGAGCCAATGGAGAGCGGAAAGAGATGTACCAGAGCTCCTTTTGGGACTCGAATAAATACTCAATTAATCCATTGGAAATGGAGAAAGGCGAAGAAACCGCACATGTTTTCACAATTCTCTCAGCTCCTAGCTTTCCCTCCAGACTAACAAGGCACTCCTCAGTGCATTAATCCTCGAGCTATAGCTTCATTAAAAACAGATTCTCACTCTTCCAAATGAGCTCGTTGCACTGGAAAATGGGAAATGAAAGAGTTTCTCTTGTTGTCTCAGCCTCCCACCGCCGTACTGCCTTCTTGTCTGAGAAACGGAAAAGAGTTGACTTCCCCAAAGGAAGAGGAAATGCTAAGGCTGGCTTAATACGAATAGAAGGATTTTCTCTCCTGAACACACTCATTAGTGACAGGGGCGGCGGAGATACTCGGAGTTTTGAGTTGTTCAGACAGAATACGCCCATTGTTATATTCAAATTGTGCATTAGTTGTAGGTATTTATGTGAGCACAGCAGAGCCGGTATTTATTTTGACCAGAAACTTCATGAACCATAAGCATGGGAAAATTGCAATTGCAAGTGAGGAGCTCGAATTAAGTAGGTATAATTTTTGGTCATTTAAGGGCTTAATAAGAAGCTGGCGGCTCGGTTGAAGCTATAATTATAGCCCAGACGGTTGCAGTAAGTGGTAAACGTCTATTCAAAATAAAGTTTCATTGATTATAGGTAGCTTTAGTTAGACCAGTGTTTACCGTTGGGAATATTTAGCAACTTTCTCCATGCATGTTATGGATACCGCACGGGCCCTAATCCTTACTTCGACCTTAATGTGTAAAATGTGCTGCGAAGCTGCCCTTTACTTATAAAGTTGTCGTTAAAGTTTGCATATTAAGCCAAGCGAAAGCGAAAGAAATGTTTTGAGCTCAAATAGACTCAATTTGAATTTCAATTTGAAAGTCACTTTAGTTTCGCTTCTCGCGCATTTCCATATTTCTGTAGATTTGTTCGAATTGGTCTTGGATTATTGCCCACTTGGTTGAATCGCAGAACAGCTACTGATTTGACTCGGCAAGCTCGAATAGTAAGTGAATATTTCCCACTCAAGTTATCTCATAGCGTGAATGAGTTTAAAGAGAAGCGAATCATGCTAACCTGTTTTTCGTTTCTTATTTCCCGTTGT
Source organism: Ceratophysella sigillata (assembly GCA_034693865.1). Classification (NCBI taxonomy): domain Eukaryota; kingdom Metazoa; phylum Arthropoda; class Collembola; order Poduromorpha; family Hypogastruridae; genus Ceratophysella; species Ceratophysella sigillata. Next base: position 16,660 of record JAQFXY010000129.1, read on the forward strand.
TTTTTCTTATTTTCTTAAAGTAGAAAATCCATAATTGAGTTAAACTAATGCAAAGAGAAAGCAGTTCATCTTAATGCACGCTTCAGCAGAGCGGAACTTGGTGTTTAAATGACGTAGTCTTTGCCTTTGAAGAGTTCAATTATGAAAAGTGGATTATTTCAAATTTCCTTTCAATCAATCCCATTTTAACTATCCAGCTTTTTTCCTCTAATCATACGTTTCCTGTTTTCTGTGACATGCGATTCTTGTTTTAGGATTAGGATTCAGCGTTTCTCTTATAAATACCAAACCTAACAAATGTCGTATGTATTATATCAAAGCTCTCCCTTAGGAGATTCATGGACAAGTACACGGTTCCATTAGGAACTTTTCCATCAGATGTCAGAGCGGAGGGCATACTTAATTTGAATATTAATATTCATTAACTGAAGTGCCCCAATGCTCATTACGGGATGCGGAAAGGATTCTCTCGAAAAAGTTCCACTCAAAAAATGTTGTCTAGAAAATTTTCACTTTTAACCTTTTACCAATACTGTGTTCAGATAACCTTCAGTTAGGCGTAGGCGAGGTTTGTTAGATTCGCGTCATTGGAATGCATTTCTAATAGTAAAAGCTTAGGTGTTGGCCGTAAGTATTTCCAACTTTCAAACTTTTCCTAAGGATCTTTTTCGCATTATGCTTTAAATCCAAACATATAGACGTTGGATTGCAAATACTTTAAAAACGCTCATTAATCGCACAGAACCATGTCACTTAATTAAAAAGCTGGATCGAGACTTGAGATTCTAGTTAGGAGTCTCTGAGAAAATCAAACAAATACCTAAACTACTTATTATATAGCCAGCAGCTAGCGTGGCACTCCTTTATATAATTAATTTTAACGGCTTGATATATCCTTCTTCTTGTCAGATTTCAAAATTATTTTCCTTAGAGAAAGTTGAAGGCTAACATTAGAGAATTTAATTAGAATGCGTTAGGCGTTCCAAATTCAAAGCTTTGCACTCGTAAATCAAGGGAACAGTGTACTTGCAAATGGATATTAAGCCCGAACATTGAGGAAATGTGGCATATCTTTAGTATAATTATGGAAACGGATTCGGGATAGATTATTCCAACTTCCAACATGCAACAACACAACGTATGACCTACTTATGACCCAGTTAATTTACTATGGAGAGAATATGCGAAGTAGCGCTCCTATTCTTTCTCAGTTCAAGAAGCAAGCTTCTTGTATTATGTAGATTCAGTCTAAAATATATTGTGAGTTCATATGAGGGCGTAGCCAAAAGTAACATGCCTTATTTAGATTTATTAGATGGAGAGTAGATACAGAGGACTGAATGTCACCTCTCAATCTAGTTCAATAGGGCTTTACTAGACACAACTCTTTAGGCCATTTAACCTATCCTAAAATATTAATTAACACCTTTGGCTAGGCACAACCGCTGATACCAAGCATTTCAGAATCGACCCATTACCGGCTTCCCCATTATTACAGCATCGAAAGCCAAAACACTCGAACCCAGGGTCGGACTCCGGACTGTAGGTTTCCTTTGTGGAATTTCTATGAGTACAGAGCGGTCCACAGAAGGATTTGAAGCACGAATGTGTATGATATTCAGGGGTGGGCAAATTACTTGTAATTGAATTACTTTATGTAATTGAATTACAAATTCCGTAATTTGTAATTCGTAATTTCAATTACAAATTTATTTTTTGTAATTTACTAAAATTACTAAAATTAAAATTACATTTGAAATTTCTCTTAGTCTGAAATTAGCCACAGAAAGTAATTGAATTACAAATTTTGTAATTTAATTACAATTTTGTAATTTAATTACAATTTTGTAATTTGTAATTTGTAATTCAGACAAGCACGTGTAATTTGTAATTTGTAATTCCAATTACTTTTCTATGTAATTTGCCCACCCCTGATGATTATGCGCATTTATACGTGGAGTTGTGTGCCAAGCAGTTTTTGCAAAAGTACGCTATTGAAGTTTCAGCAAGAAATAGTCAGTTGTTTTTGACTACATGGTGAACATATGCCGCACTTTAACCACTGTAGTAACTTTTTTTTTTAATTCCGGGTCAATACAGTGAATATGAGTAGGTCTCAGTGCCTCTCACTATATTGTAAAAGATTCAGGATTCTTTACGTGGACTAGTAGTAGCGGAAAAGCCGCTCGCGTCGACTTCCAGTTTTGTCGAGCGTAAACGGTTTTGCCGGACGGAAGATTTAAATTAATTTTTAAGACGGGTTAACAACGTAGATGGCCTAAATGTTTATGGTCTATTAAAGGACTATTGAACTAGTTTGAAAGGTAAAATTTCAAACCTCTGTGCGCCCTTCGTATAACGTATTTAAATAAGGCCCAGGACTTCTGGATACGGCCTCGTAGAATGACACTCTTGCTTGGCCTACTTACCGTACTTGCCTAATTCGTTTAAATATTCTGCTCCATCGAGTTTTAGAGTGGTTTTACGAATTCCTGTATAGCCCCTCAGTATTTGGGTTTTTTGTAATCTCGGTTTTCTAGCAGGTAGCTGCTAAAATTCTCTTGAATTACGCTTAACCATTACGCTTTATTAATATACTTTTGTACAGTGTCAGTAGTGGCTGAATGATGACTTACAAAACTGTCACATAGATTTGATTTACCGTATTCTCGCAAGGCCTTGCGAGGCAATAATACAATAAAATGGCGCGTTAGTATCATTCAGCTTAAGCCTTGCTATACTGTATTAGTTTGCTTTTAGTAGAACAAAATCTGCATAATTGATGGAATCGTGTCCGCTACTTCTCTCTCTCTCTAGGGCAGTACAAAAAAGTAGAGAGCTCAACTAACTGGATCATATACTAGAATTATTTCAGAATTACAAATTTTTGTACATGAATATAGGAGGAAGAGAACAATTGATCTTGAGGCTATATGTATATATGCTATTGTTAAAATTACCAACTCGGTGGAGAACTAAATGAGTTTGAGAGCTGATTAGGTAGACCAGCTACCAAACAAAATCAGACCAACAGGAAAATGCCCCAAGTCACCAGAATTCTCGTTCCTTCATTCAACACATATTTCAGAAATAGAAAGCAATTTCCGCTCCAGTGAAAGTTGGAATTGAAGAATGGTTTCGTGAATACTACATTTTCTGTGGACATTACATTCTGAAGTTGATATTCGGTGTAATGGGCCACATTAAGACTATAGACAATAGAAACTCATAATTTCACCTCAACGACTTCCTGTTACACACTGTAGTCAGTGATCTATTACCTTGATGCAAAATTTTCTACGCAGAGCTCCGCACAAGGAGTTGGCCAGCCATTTACATTAGGAAGAATATTGAGGACAGAGCAGGTTTATTCCGTAATGTAAATTAGATTATGGCCAGGTCCCAGTGAGCGGCTCTGTTGAATATACAATATACAAGCCGTTTGAATGAAAAAAGTCTTCTTCCAGATCGTTATGCTGAAGTAAACTGGTCCTCGAACGTGAAGTGAAAGTATTCTCTGACTTTCACTTTCTCTTCCAATTTCAACTCTGTGGAATTCTGTGAAAGCTTTTTAGACCAAAAGGGTCTAATGTCATGTCCACGTCTGTCCGTCTGTCTGTACGGGTGTCATAAACCCTTTCAGATCAACACATGCTTTAAATCTAAACTACGTTAAATTGGTAACGGACATCTTTCTCCCTGGAATCACGCAAATTAGTTTACCGCTCATCTCCATCTGTATATCAATGTCTGTGTCAGGCTTGAGAAACAACAATAATCTTCGGCCATAGCAACTATAATAAACTTAAACGTGTTTCTAACCTACCACTATTACAAGCAAATTAACTGACTTAATAATTCCGCACTGTGTGAACTCTGAATGTATTCAGGAAGTGGTCAATTGACCCAGCCAGTATCCCAACCCAATCCTAGGGTTTTGCACTGATTCGCGCTCTGCTAGTTTAAAGTATGAACACGAATACACAAGTTTAGAGCTGATCTCCCAATTTTTAAAAGGAAATGAACAGAATACCCGAAATTCTTAAGCTCACAACTTTTCTGAAAAGTTTAACAGAAAAAACTTTGGCTATCTTAATCTGAGCCTGTGTTGTTTACGCGGTTTAGATTCTCTTCTGGTCCCGTGCAGACGTAGGCATATTTTGTTGCTAAAACAAAATCTTGTTTGCCTGTTCTGAGTTTAGAGTATTTGGGTTTCTGTCCAAGTCTTGGAATGGAGTTGATGAAAGTTATTCAGGCCATGCTCTAGAGAAGAAAGGAAGATAAATACATGTGTGGTTGGATTGCGGTGGGAGTTACAGGGTAATAAATGAGCGTATGTGTCTTTCTCACAGTCCATTAGACGTTAGTGGGTCGTAGGTGTGTGGGCTATTATTGGGAGAAAATGGCCTGATATGACTCCTTGAGAGACTAAATAGGATGGGCCTAGGCCAAAAACGGATTTCGCCACATTCAGACAAATGAGTTTTTTCCCACTTCTTCTGCCGAATGCTGTTCAGGAAACGGTTATTTTTCCAGGGCTTCCGTTGCATGTTTACTATCTACTAGGCTCACTTCCCCTTACATTTAGCACACCATCGCGATTATGTTCAATTTGGCTTAGCACAAAGTTGTATACTACAAAGTATGGGAAAAGGTCGTATAGGCGTAGGATTCGTAATTCGTGATACCAACGGGTTTGCGTTTGGTTTAGCCCTTTCTGACATTCGCATTTCACATTTCACAGATTAATAAGATATACTCGAGCTCGAGCGTAATGAGTTCACTGGTGAATATAATGACGTATTTACGAGTAGCACACGCATTTAGGTTTAATAATAGGCATGAAACCCCCGCCTTGATTTTGATAAGGACGTAGCTGGAGACGGATTGTCTCTCGAAAATGTTTCCTTGAAAAAGTTCCCTCACAAAAGTTGTCTCGGTCAAGTTTGAGGGATGAAAATAATTTTGGCAAATGTTATAATCAGAAATTCAATCCAGGACAGGATATCTAGCCTAGCCTAGCCTAACTTAACTGAACTTAACCTGACAAAATATTACAGTTTGGACTTGAAGACTAAACATGGAACATTTGAAGGGAACTTTTCGCAGGGAACCTCTTTCGTCATCCCAACGGTCTGACGTCAATTGTCATTTCGATTATTCAACTATTTATTCTCAGTTGATTCTTGTACCTTCGAATTCCTATGGGCACTAAAATTGTCTGGCAGAGAAACGGGTAAATTGACCGTGTGCACAGCGTGTGAAACGCCTTATTTTTCTATCTTGCCATCTACGCCTATTGTCCTTGTCGGATTTAGAAGAGAAAAGACACGTCCTCCTAAGCCTCTGTCCTGTCGTCTAAGACAAAGAGAAAATCGAGAAAACATTTCACACCTCTTTCCTTTCTCTTTTTCTCATTTAGGACGATGATGAGTATTGATTTTCTTGGAGCGAAAAACATTTTCACTTTAACTTTCTCTACTTAAAATTTGAGACACGGAGAGACGGAGGCTGAGAAAACACATCAGTCATGGCTTGATCCTGTTTCTGGCCGCAAGCCTGAATTTCCTTAGTCAGCTCAACGCTCAACAACATACTCTCTCGTGTGTGTTTACGCTCATTTCAATGCTCTGCGGTCTGACAGACTCAATTGAATTCCAAGTGGGCCGCATATGATGTACATGTTGCATGTACTTAGTATTACGTCTAGCAGTTATGCACAAAATGGATAGACAGTACATTAAAATCTAATTCTGCAATACTTTTCTCAATCTGACGTCACTAATACACGTAGAACAAGGAACTGGAGAACGTATAGCGTAGCTGCACGGAATTATGTCCTTAGCTTTAAGTATTTGAACGTGCAATAGCTCAATTTTCAAGGATCTAATGTTCCTGATCTCAGAAATGAATTGACTGACTCAAAGCTAGGTATTCAAATCTTTGTCTCAATGCTGCTTGAAATAATGAGGGACTGTGTGAGTGTCTTACCTTTCAAATTCCCAACGTGCACTTGACTGGTGACTCAAGGAAGCAAGGACGCTCAGAGGAAAAGGAGAAAGCAGACGAGCGGAGTAGTAGCCATGAATGGCTAACTACTGCTTGACAGGTCTGAGATCGAAATTAGGCCTGGCTCCGCGTTTTATATCTCAAAGCTCAGGCTCTTCTCCTCGATCTCACCAAAATTCTTGTACAGACTAAAGCTTGGGCCAACGCAAGCGCCTTTCCTCAGCCCAACTTCCAAAATCCAGTTGGGAACGGCAGCAGGGGAAAACTGGTGTACGGAGAAACTGATGCCACTTGCTCGGTCCTCTGACACATCTCCGTCAACTCCTTGCTCTATTATTCATCCGTCCTTACCAGGAAACGGGCCCAATGTAACTTACTACTACTATTTTCATTTCCATGGACAACTAGTGTCAATGTCTCTGGCACAGACATGAAATTGAATCCTAGGATCCAATGTAACTCACTCCCTTTGTCTCTTCAGCAGAGGATCTCGGCATGAGGATATCCGAGGAACAGCCTGGCTCTTTTCACTTAACTTTCACCATCAGCCTAACTTTATTCATATCTGTGTCAGCGGGAGAGATAAAAGTGGTTTTCTCGGGGCTCAAGTGCACTGCTTTCTCATGGACTCAATAGGAAATATTCTATGGAATAGGCCTATGGGCCGAATAGGAAATGTTGTCAAGGCTCTGCTGGCTCCTGCATTTTCAACAGGCTTTTCCTGGCTCTCTTCCTCTACCAAAGAGTCTTGATTCAATGTACTGAAGAGCCGGATTGCTTTTCTCTGTTTTGTCTACAAGTCGAGTTGACTAATTGAATTTATTAGGTTTTTTTTATCCTCCAACGCATCTACGTATGTCCTCCGCTCTTCTGCTAATGTATTCAGTCTTGCTTTCAAATCAGAGCTTGGCTTAGCCTGCAGATTACGGACTCCATCCGAGCTCAGCTTCCCTTTCAGAAGATCAGATGGTGGTAAAAGTTCGGAGAAACTTTTAGTTTATTATCCATCTCCAAATTACATTACGCCTCCACGTTGGAGTTCGGAGCTCATCGTGAAAAAGAACGAGTGTTTCAGAATATTCGATTCTGCGAAAACTGGTGGAGTGGAACTTGGTGATGAGATAATTGGACTGGTGACAATTGTACGGTACTAGAATTCTGTATTTTGCACAATGGCAAACATCTAACAATGCCTGGAGCACGAGAATAAACCACGTCAGATATGCTTCAAAACATTGCGTAACCCTTCGAGAATAGTCACACACAAAATTCGGGTTTCAGAACCTAGCTTGTGACATACAGGTTTGTCACCTACCCAGCTGTCGCAGACGAATTGTCGTGTCACGGGAGTACTTGACGCGTTGTCTAGCGTACAGAAGACGAGAGGAAAAGGACTGCAGAATATAATTAGGTTTTCGATCCCGTCCGTTTCTAAAAATTTTAGGGGACTCATTACAGAGCCAGGTTTTTGCCGGATTAGGGATAGGTATGAGAAGAGAAGAAAGCAGCCGGAAGGGACGTAAGGCTAAGTCGTCCAAGATGATGTGCGTGGTAAAAATGTTTTTACGATTTCTGCTTTTCTCAGCGGAGAAAGGTTGAGAGAATGTAAAAGTCACCATTAGATTATTCAAAGATTCGCATCCGACATCCGTCCGACCCAGGGTTCCGGCTCTATTTCTGACACTGCGTGCATGTACAACTTTGAGCTCACATTGTGATTTTTTTCTCTGTGTAGTGCTCTAAACCTGCAAACTAGCACGACTTTGAAAGTATACTCTAAGTTTTCATTATGAAACGTTTAATTGATATAGCAGTTTGAATTTAGCTCGTGCTATATAGAGTTTTTGGTTTGGATGGAGTCAGGGTCTGGATTCGATCCAATTTGAAGCGAAATTCAACCAGCTCTGAACATACTGAATGGTTTATTCGGAATCCTAACGGCTGAGTGGTTCAATAATTTAGAATAATATGAAATGAATGATGACAGTATTTCTTCAATTTGGTCTGGGAGTGACGCTGTCTAGTCAACTTTCCCCTTGACGCTATGAATAATTTTTTTTTTAAACTTTCACTCATTTGAGAGAACCCAAGGGATTGGATGAATGGTTTGAGGTTTGACGTGCATAGTGAAACGGACTAGATCTCTCAAGTAAGAGTTTCCACCTAAATATCCCGAATTCGTCCTTTGACTGACTAATATACCAATATGCTATGTGCTGTGTATGAAGCAGAGTGAACCACTCTAAAGCGATACTCACTTAAGGACTGTCTGTCCTGGTAACCTAGCGAATAATCAGAGCCTTCCGCTTAACTTATTCTTAATATACAGGGGCGACTGCCACTGTATTCGGAAAGAAGCCCTTAAATCTAGCGTGTATATAGGTAACAAATAAGAAGACAGGCACAAGACACAAGAAGGACAGAGAGTTGAGAATTAAGAGAGTTTAATTTGGACTAAAGTTGGGCAGAGTTAGAGTAAAGATACAATTGAAGACCAACTTAGCTAGAACTAAAAACTAGAGACTAAAATACTAAAAATCTATTCATAAAGGTGTAGGTTGATTTTAGAATGAACAAAATAATAATTGTAAACGCAGTTATAATTTACGATTAAGTCTCGTATGGGAGATTTCTAGCTATAGTTTGAATAAACTAATAAAAGTCAGACGCAGCAACAATTTACGATTAAGTCCAGAAGACATTAATCGGGAAATCATGCTGCGTAAGCAGTGAAGAGGTTTGCAAAACTAGTTTGCCATATACATATAAGGCAGTCGGCTGTATATGGCAAATTGCATAACATACCATGTAAGGCCATAACCTAGACAACGATAATAGCCGAGCATACGTTCAAACTAAACGCATGGATACAAGACAAGGGAGGAACCGGGCAGAACCCGGTATTCGTTATAATAGTCTGTAATTTCATAATGCTGTACAGAGAACGTTGCATGAAAAGTTTTAGGCTCTTCAGAAGACTACTTGAATAGAAATCCAGTTTTGGTATATTGCCGTAAGTGCATAGCCATAGGATTCGGTATGCGCCTGAGGTAAAGCTAGAAATTCACAATTCTTGAAACGGCTTGACTTATTTCCGTCACTCATCAAAATATGGTTATTTCCGGGTGTAAAATGTAGTAGTACTTGTTTAATAATAATATTAAAGAAAGTGGTCACAATTTTCAGTGCATTACATTTAGTTTGAAGGTTTTGAGGAAATACAGTGGGTTTTTTGGACTGCATCAGGATCTAACTGTCAAGAAAGTTGCATCTGCTCTTATTTAATGCGGCACTGCACACAGAAGGAAAATTCAAGTTCTTGACAGTTGGGTGTATGTATAGAGATGAAGCCAAGCCTGCAGTTTGATAAAGTTCTTTAAACTTCCGTCGGAGTCGAAGGAAAGGGAGCAGAAGTTGTTTACAGTATTCGTGATTTCGTTTACCTTTACATTTGTCCACGTGCTTTCCCATGCCGTGCTTAGGTTGACCAAATCAGGAGTGTATCATTATTTTGAGCAATGACAGGTTCTTCCGCTGACGTGATGAAGTTCTCAATGGAAGTTACATATTTTACTATTGACCTAAATACTTATTACTACGTGCCTTGTCTATTTCAGTGAAGGCACGTTCATATCTAACCACGAGTAAGTTCATACCAAGGAAAGAGTCCAAACTTATTTATATACTATTGTACTCTCACGATTCATCATTATTTGCTTTTGTTGAGCTTCGAAACCTCTTTATGAGCAATTCAGAGCCATTCAGCGGGTCATTACGGGTTGGTACTGTCTGAGTACGTGCTGCACTAAAACAGAGATTAATACTCACACAAATCAACTACCTGCCTACTGCAGCTCGGTACCAAAAAAATAGATTTGACTTGACCTTCGATTTGTCGGCACTGTTACTTTAAAAAAAATTAAAACTAGTTGTTAGATTCAAAATTCTACGTTTGTTTCCTTGTGGTATAGTTTTCAATGTCTGGTCTTGGTTAGAGAAAGCTGATCACCCTGAACTGGATACATACCTATATGAGTACTTAATAAACGGTAAAAATGTGCCCATGTCAGATTTGTCTCAAAATTTTCATTGAGTAAAATAAAAGGCTTTTACGATTAATAGCCGTAGAATCGGCTATGAGTCACTTCATTTGTGGTTATCATTGCATTAGCATTATATTTGCAAATGTTTTCCTTGTTTCCAAGTGAATCTAGGCTTACATCAAATTGGCCAAATTAATTTTTCTCAATTTCCAATAGAATTATTTCATATTAGTCTGTTAAAGTTACCACGGGAAGCATCCACGCCGCTCGTACATTTTGCTTAGTTTATGATGTCCTTGTTTCTATTTTTAGGCGGACCTGAATGCTTCAACTCGGGCGGTCTACACCGAAGAGGATACGCTGGCTTCTTCGAATGTGGTGTGCACGTCCATCATGGGTCAACTACATCCGAGATTTCATGCAAGGATTTAAGGTATGCCGCCAAGCCTGGAGATTCTGTTGAATCAGCTGTATTTTGTAGTTACGTAGGCTAAGCACCACGCCCCTTTTCAAAATACAAAGCTAACTATATTATGTCCATATCTTCCCATTAACTAGTCCCTTAGCGTTAGGAATAGGCTTTTGCCTTTCTCCTGTTGTAAAGCCTTATGCCTTTTAAATACCAAAATTTGCATACAATTCGCTAGCTCTCGCTCTCAAAAGAGAAGTCTCCAGAGTAAACCCAAGCTGAGTTTTCCTTAAGTATAAGTACCTACTAAAATCTTGCCAATTCAATTATGTTGACTCTACTGTGCATTAACGTTTATTTGTTTGGTTAAAATATCCCGGAAGAGTGCTGCAGAATTTAAACCACTAATTTGGTTATAAAGTTATTCTATGGCTATTCTGCATAGAGTACACAGAAGATCCAATCGGGAAAGCTTTCGTGCAAACCAACCCAAAAAGCCCAAAACAAGCAACAACTCACTTCCTGTTCTATTTCCTATTCCCCTGCATCAGCGGCCGAAGCGAATCTGTGCACATAAATGTATTTCTGAATTTAGAAGAAAAGCAGGCAGTAATATGTGAAAGTTCCACCATACAGTTGGGCTTGCCAGGGAGCAGCGTTTTGAATTTATTTCCCTTCTAGCAGCTAGTACATTATTAGTGGAAGATCAGAGTCTGGGAAATTGTTTTTCTTGCCAAACGTCCTACAGCGTCCAGCTTGACATGCACCACCGAACATAAAACCCAGTTAGACCTTTCATGTTCCACTCAGTCCATTTCCATTCCCGCTATGCACTGGCTGGGCTTTATCAAATCAACAATCATAGGCCTCGTAGCAGAGACCGAGTCTCTCTCTCTGCTCCATCCATACAGCACAACCAACGTCCACTTTATCTCAACGTCGAAACAAATTCGATATCCGGTTAGACGAAAGCAGTTTCCTTTAAAAAGGAAGCGGAGCAGCGACGGGCAACACGACAGCTCCGCTTCTTCCTCTCTCTCAGTTTCCCTATTTTGAACAAGTTGAGTTGAAGGACGTGTTTGGGTTACATAAAACAGGAATAAGGCAAAGGGAGGACGGGTTAGAAATCGGATTCAGGACCGAATTTAGCCCAGATTAGAACCAGGCGGCCGCCATACAGTACTCTGACGGTAGAAGACCTAAAACATAACATAAGTAATACAGTAGTCATGTGAAAATAGAGAATGGCCTCTCCCTTGGAAATGCAAATTACATGGGACTGCATTTAAAAATAATGAGAATTCAAGTTCTACAAGGTTCAGAATTTATTTAATTTTGTTATAGCGTTCACCTACATATGTAGCTTGAGAGCACGGTTTACTCTGAATTCTCGTAGGACCCTGTGATTTTCCTCATGCACTATTTTTTCAGTATTGTATCAGCTGAAATTTTTGTTTATTCAGGTTATACTGTAATACAAATTTTTTACATTCTTGCTTGAGTTGCTTTGTATTTATTTCATGTTTATGAAGAGATACATGAAACCGGGAGAAGTATAACGTATGTAGTTTGTATTACACACTTTTTGTTTTATTAAGGCGGATTTTGATTAAAGAAATTCGCAATTTACTGTGAAATAAGTTAGGGAAGATTTCGCAGGAAGAGGAAGCGTAGTGTCAGAATTGGCGGTACCGGCCCTGCTGAGAACGCTGGTGCACCTCTATGCACAAACGTCTCTTCGGATGGGCGGATCGATACCTTTCTCCACTTTCACTCTGCCTTCCCTTTCCTATTTCTCCGTTTCCTCGAGATGGTCCCATGGACGGAAAGGGAAGATAAAAAGGCGCGGAGGTTAGGGCCCAGCACAAATACCCAAATTTTGTGCTGTATTTTAGGCCTCCAACGAAAGAGCGGTATCTATGTACACATCCTCCTCAATGTATCCTGTGAGTTGATAGTGGATCAGATAACATATGATGATACAGCTACATACACGTGTCTCTGGGGCTCAGCGGCTTCCTTTCCAGAATTCAAGCACATGAGAGTGAATGGAAACAGAGTCCAACTTTTCCAGCCCAAGCCTTCAAACCGTATTCATATCATCCATCCTCTTGGCTCGAACATTTTTATTCACTTCTCGATGGAGATTCCGGGGCAGGAAGATAGTGTACGGAGGCTTGGGGCGCTAAGTGCCTATTTGAGTTAAATTGATGTAATAACATCTGGTGCGTAGCATCAGTTTCCCGACAGCTTAAGGAGCTTCAGTTTACACGAGGGGCATTTCACACTTGTTTCTTTCCAACTTAATACGGTTATTTTAGTTTCGGTTTTTCCAAATGTTGAAAATTTGGTTCAGTTCCCCAGCAAATCCTGTTGTACAGCCTAATTAGAGTAGACTTTAACTTTGTGGGACACCAATTCGTATGCCTAATAATGTGTGACACCACGTCAATTATACAAGAAAGTACACTAATTAAGGTCCAAAGTTTGTCCAAAATGAATTAAGGGCTCTGAAAATGTTTTTATTACATGTTGGAGGGTAAAAGCCAGTCAGACTGAATAAGTAAAAGTTTATGGAAAATTATTATATGAAGGGCAAAGGTCACTACACTACGTGTAGAATTATCGGTTTTTGCCAATTCTAGTGCAAACATTTCAAGTGAAGCAACTAGAAAGAAGCATGAAGAAACTAGTGAAATGACCCTCGTCTATCCCCAAGCATGGTAGACAGTTAAGAAGGTTCTACGGATTCTAAGATGTGTACAGTAGCACGATCCCAGGAACCCGAGAAGGCTAAATACATCTTGGGACGGTGATTCAGTTTGAATTGCTCTCTTTATCGAATATTTTCTCTACGTGTGGCATGGAATTTGACAGCAATTCGCTTCTACATACATATAAGCCTGTTCATTGTACATACATAGACCGACGGCAGTTTCAATAATGTGAAAACAAGTTTCATGCCTCTAAGTTATTGTTATTAGAGAAGAAATGAGTTTATGATTTCGTTACAAGCTACAATACTATCAACGACTCGTCATGCCCTTTTACTATAGATGATAAATTACTGAGCTGCGTGTTGTCCATGAAAATGATTTAAAGTGTACGTGCTGAACACTCGAGAAGAGGCCATGCCGTAATGTGGGATCAATTTGTGGACTCATAACTTACTCATGTCATAAGCCATTCTAATTGATTTAGAATGGAGAAACGTCCATATTTCACCTTTCATTCCCATTCAATCATCTCATTTCCTTCTTTTCCATTGCTTTTTCACTTTTCTGTGCGAATGCACGTCAATGGCATGCAAAGCAGGAGCGTGGAATTCAGAGGAGAGTTGCCCCCACATAACTTTTGCATTTTATAGCAAGTTGGATTGGCTTGGAGAGTGTTCGGAATGTCTTAAACAAATTGTTAAAAGTTTCACTCTCTTTGGTTCCGTTCTTGGAAATAACTCCAAAAGTTGGAATGTCTGGAGTACAGTACGGGAATAAAAAATAAAACCTATTCCAAAGTAGCTCGTTTGCACACAATGTCATTGGGTTTGCGTATAAAGTATTACTATGCAGCTTGAAGTATCGTACGAAAATAAGGTTTAGCTTGCACGTGTTACGACCTCGTATATGTGGTTCTTTAAACGCTGTTATGGTTCGGTTTCCTTGCACTTTTCGGTAACTTCGTGTTAGGCGAGATAGTCTATTATGCTTCTGAATAGGCTTTGTATGCACTTGCAGGAATATGTAAATAGGTACTTGGTTTACTTTTGCAGTTTGATTCCACTTTCCCTCGTTTAATTGAGAAAGATGAGCTATTTTTACGCAGTACTTTGATATGAAAGTAAATGGCTACATATCTAGTCTATTTGACCTGAAAATGTAATTGTAGCATCACTAGGGGGCTCAAGATTCAGTGCCAAGCACTATGTTGCAACTTGTACGAAAATATGTAGAAAGTTATGTTTCGCACCCGCAAATACTGAACTTAGAACCACCAATCAGAAGCAAAATTAGAACATCCTAAGGAAAAGAAAGATGCCTACCTATACACAGGTGCTCCACAAATAAGCTCGTTATAGATGAAGATAGAGTTCAGGGGAGTCTCTGGTCATCAGATTGTGCTTTGCTCAAATAAGGGTTACATTATTCATTTGAATTCATTCAGGCGATGTTACAAAGTTTGCGTAGGTACGTTTTGCCAGAAGAAGTGAGCAGAACGAATCAGGAGACGAAGAAAAAGCCTCAGACACACAGATACACAGATAGACAGAGGAAGACACACATCACAGAATGACTAAGCTCGTTATAGTCTAGGAAGTTTTCTTAGTTTCGAAATGTGAGATTCCCAAGACTGAAACTAAGCTGGGAAGTGGAAGTAGCTGAACCCGAATTGGAAACGGGGAGTTGAACTGCTTGATCTCTGCCGTTTCTAAGACGAGACTAATTGCCTGCTTGGGAATCGGAAGGAGTGGAAGGAAGAGTCATTAGAGAGACTACTGTTCTCATGTACTTAAGTTCGTATACAATAGGTTAAGAGGCAGGGAATACTTTTAGAAGAGACGGACCATGACTAACGTGATTAGGAGACGCTGAAGCCTGATTTCCCTTTTCTTTACAGGAAACTCCTCGATGTAGCTGCTTTCAAATTGCTCACAATTCAAATCAAGGGTGTGACGAACGCGGACCGGAGTATTTCTGTTAAAAGGTAACGTTACAACAAGCGATGGATCGGCATGTGAATAAGCAAATTCAAGTAATAACTTGATTGCATCTACGAATCCTAAGCTTTACTCAATTATAATTAATTGAGAGCTAGTAAATGCCAATTCTAGATTAGAATTTAGATAATTTACGAATTTGGAAGAACAACGATTTTGTTTATTATTTAGTGGATTCAAGGATGGATCATTTCCAGCTCGAAATGCGTCTGCATTGGGCTTGACTCCAAAGGAAATCCTCTGCTTGAACATGACGACAGGAGTGACAGTCATTTTCCATAGCTACAAACAGCACTTACTGTCCATCAATGTGACGTAAGATGCACCATGACTACCTTGCTATTCTTAACTGCAAAGCTTTTGTAGAACTACTTGCCATAATTTCTACTTTGCTTAGTAAACTTTTGTAACGCTTGCACTGGTTTATCTTAAGAGATTTCCCTTATTGTGTTGTGCAGGCTCCTGAAGGATAGCGTGGGCAAGAGAAATCCATTCGCTATTAAGGTTACCTCTGGGACAAAGGATATTGATCATCGATTTGTCAGTCGGGTTTCACGGTAAGTACTGCTACGTTGTTCTGTTTGTACGGATCGTCAACGTGGCTCTGTCTGCCATTGTTTCCACAGTTAATTTGGGCGAATTAAATGTTAAGGCGAGACCTTAATGTAAAAGGGAAAGAGAGATTACCGTATCGAAGACCGAATAGGAATTGGGTTTCACAACACAACGTGTTTTCACTCTTAATTAATGCTATTTATTTAGTCAGATTCCGGTCTCTAAACCGAATGTTATGTGATGCTGGAGATATCTAAATTCTCAAAGGCATAGCAGAAATCCCACTTGTTGTATATACTCACTGCATGGCTTTAAAGGCAATGCATGCGGCAGCCCCTGCACTCGCAGGGTAAACACAGATTGGTATGTTCGCGTCATTCTGGTAAATCTAAAAAGAATTCCTATCAGCTTTCGTTTTAGTAATTTACTTATTTGTTGGGCAGGGCAGTCTTATGTTTTCCAAAGCAAAAGACGCAGTGAACTGCATGTAAAAGGCGAGTTATTTATCACCGCGTCGTTCCAGGTTATTTTGAATTTAAACCTTATACCGTTTTGCTTTACGCGTGACGGACGTCGCATAAGATCCTTCGGGTCTCAAACAAATGTAGTAGGTACTTTAAAAAGCATTCCCTGGTAGGTCGTGCACGTTTATTCGTTATCGATCAGCACTTTCAGAACTAAACAGGGCCTTGGATACTTGAAGTAATTTTGGAACTGTTCTTTTCCTTTGTACCAGGTTCATGTACGAGTTCTACTACGAAGTCTGTCCAGCCCAATTTTGTTGGCGAGATCTGTTGAGGAGTACGTATCCGCAAGGAGCCAACATGGAGGAGTACCACATCAAAAGTTTGGGACGCGTGAGCCTGGCTCTCCTTGCACTCTTCGCAGGGTTTCTTTATCGAACCGGAATTCTGAGTGATTTCAATCCCTTTTGTCTATAATAATAGCACACCGCTCAATTTCCAACACCCACCTCTTTATCATCCCGTCTGCCGCACTAAATGAACACATGGCTAGAAGCGAGCCCAAGAGATGCACAATCATAGTACTTTAATTAATTGGAAGCCTGCTTCTTTCATCCTCGTCGAGTTGATTAATGAGGCTTGGCTCTGAAGAGCCCAGCTCAGTCTTTACTTATTCAGGAAAACCGAGAATGATAAAGTTGCCTCAGTCTATCAAGGAATTATTAGGCTTTGAAGAAGTTAAGACAGGCTCTGCCTTCTCCGCTCATTTATCACGGAGATCCAGGTAGATTCCATATCCCTGGCATGTCTACCATTAAACTGATTACCGTGCTATCATCCTACACTGCACCACCGAACAGGAAATAATGACACTCGGGTGTAAGCACGGGCTTTCTCCACAAAATAAATAGGCCTCAACTTTCTCCACAAGAAGTTTGGAGTTGGGGAAATCCAGGCAGAGTACTTGGAAGGCATGGATGTTTTAAATAATAGAGGTAAAGCAAGTAAGTGGTTGTTAGGCAACTTGGAAACATCCTGCTTAGACTTAAGAAGTCTTGTCTGAGAGCGGATCAAATATTAGCTTCTCAAGAATATTGTGTAAAGCTAGAGTCCTCTTGGCATTGGCAAGGCATTGGATCCGAATACCGGAAAAGAATCTCGGACCACCACCGCAAGTGCGTACCACAAAATAGGCTTATGAATACCGGCAAACTCTCAAAAAGCTCCCGTATTGTAAATCGCTTAATGACGTAAACTCACTGTTAGCATAGCTTGCAAAAAAAAGTTAATTAAAAAATAAAAACGTGTCTAGGTTTAAACTTGTGATATGATTTCGGTATGACACATCATTACAGTTAAGCTTGTTTGTAGCATCAGCATTATTGTTTCAACAAATGTGCTTGGTAGACAAAAATATAATTGCTTTCCCAATGGACCACGAGGGTTGAACCACCGATGGTGTGACAGAACGTCCGGTCTACTTTTTATATTTTTGAGATCCAAGTTCGATGCATGATTGGCTTCGTTCATTCAAACAGTTGCGAGAATGTCAGAGACTATTATGTTAACGGAAATCAGTGAATCTGCTTGAGTTCACAAATGTATTGTCAAGTAATAATGTTTATTAAACAATAAGATATGTAGGTGATATATATTTATAATGACTACTACCTATCGTATATAAATTGTAATGATTGAGTAGAATGATAAGCTTTGGGAAGATTTGAGTATACAATTAGACCACCGGAGCGGATCTCATTTCCGATTCTCTGTCGACTGCTTACGTGTTACGTGTTAAGGACCGTTTGTACACTTGGTTAAATTAAATTATTTGAGGGCCGAGGCCCAACCTAATTGGACAATTTCCTTAATCCCGAAGTTCGTTGATGAGGTCACGGAAGTCTGTCACGTACCACTTGGACTTGTTCTTCACTTCTTGTCTGTACGCATTCCCTCCGAATCCTAACAAGAGAAAATAAACTCTTTGTCCAAAGTGTCATATTGAAAATACGTGGCTAGGGGACGGGATTGGGCTCTCCCGTCAAACCCCGACGCCTACAATAGACCGGAGTGCTGTTCGCATATCTAGTGAGTAAAATACTGTCGAGATAGTCACAATGTAAATTCATTACGTGTACGGTGAAATGCATAAATCAAAATTAAGACGTAGAATTTTAAACAACTTTTAGTATGCGCGTAATCTCCCATCATGGCATTGTGGCTTGAACGACGTTATTTGATTTCGTGTAAAGATTTGATAGGCAGTAGAGCCCTTTCTTACCGATGAATAGATCTGCGGGTGGTGATGCTTCCCAGTCTGTCATACCGTCCCCAATCATGACAATAGTCTCGAAACCGTACTTTTCCTTCAAGTCCCGCACAGCTGAGGCCTTGCCTCCACTTCGGGAAGTGAGCTGATTCTCATCGAAACCGGCATACTCGCCTGCTCAGAAATGGAAATACATTGTTTTAGATACGCTGTTCCAGAATATACATGATAAATCGTATTTAGGTGGAAACTTTGTCGTAACCCCAGGCTTACCGTTGTGATAGAATTTGAGCTTGTTGGCATATATATTTGTGGTAGGGAGATTTAAATCTTTCGTCAGAGGCTCAATTATGCTGCGGAACCCGCCGGAAATGAAGAAAACCTCTTTCTCTCGTTTGATTAATTCATGAATCAGCTCCCTGTAACAAATAAGTAGTACATTATGAACATCAGAGTACTTCTTTGGCATATCAAATATTCTGGGTCCATGTAGGAATCACAGAGTTAGAGGGTAACAGCATTTTCAGCACATTGTCATCATAGTATAATTGCAGAAATGGAGAAACGCTAGTCCATGCATATTTTAAGCATTTACAAAGGCATTAAGTATTTTGGCGAGGTTTGCACAATCTCACTGGAATGGATTGTACGAATATTTATAATACTTGAACTGTGAATTCAAGATTGCATAATTTCAAAGCTGAAAAACCAATGCATCTTTAGCCAAAGCAAATCTAGTAGTTAACAGCTAGCGAAATGGAGCTCGTATCTAATGACGCTAAGCGGTTTTTGAGTATGCATATAGTAGATTATTAGTGAAATATGCAATTGAATAAATAGCGTGGTTCGGAGTATATGGGAAGGATATTATATAGTTTCTTAATTTGTTTTAACACGCAAACGTGCTGCACTGTTTTACTCTGTACTGTACGGTGTTGATATCGTGGTACATAACCATGATTATTTCTTTTTCGAAGTCTGTTATCGCAGTTTTAATCTCATTGCATAATAGACAAGCCATATACCAATACCGTAATTAGTAGTGGCACTTGGCAGAGAAAGTCCAATCCGAATTTTCCCTAGGCTTCACTAGAGAAAGGCATTAGGAATTGGCGTGTAATGGTTTATTACTTATTCCTGTTTTTCCTATTGGAAAGTCACGAACGTTGGAAAATTGTGTAGGCATCCACCTACTACATAAATGAGCGACTATGCGTCCGCAACCATCAAACCCGTCAATTAAAGTAAGTACCCAAGCTTCAGCCTTCGTCATTTTGTTCGTTAAAGGCAGGATATGCGGAGCATAAAGGCGAGCTGTAGTGAACCATGTCTACACTTCCCTCTAACTTCTGGAGTGGAAGCCATGAAATAGCGCAACACAAAAGAAAATAACACCTCCAGATCTGAAGTTGCAATCTTTTGTAGTTTGGTTCTTTGAAGAGAACTTGCCTCAAAGCCGCCTTCCCTTTGGCTTGACTTGAATCGCACTTTAATCAAAGTTGTCTATAATATTTGGCTGAGACTAGAATGGAAAATAAATGTAGGTCTGGAAAGTGGTGGACTTGTACGAGTCAAGTCGAGCAAATTATTAGAGCCTATCAGATAAGTCAAAATTTTTGATATTGCATGTTGCATGTCATGTGTTTGGGCCGGAGGGGTTTCCTTTCCCTTTGGAAAAATAAGGAACGCTTTCCCAGATTGCTAATTTCCCTCTTTCACTGGAGAGAAAGTACGCAATTTTCTTGCCGCTTTCACATGGAACGCTACTCGGGTTTTTACGATATAGGTTTCACATACCAGCCAGCTTTTGACGCCTGCCTGGCCTAGACCCCTGGCATACTCTTGGGATACGGCTGATATGCCCAAGTTTCCATTTGCAGTAAATTCAGCTTACAATCTCAGGAATTAGGTAATAAATTGTTATTTAAGTGGCGAAAGTGTCTCGGAAGGGCTTGAAGGTAAATTCGTATGTGCTTGCATGATATAAGTGCCGTAAACTTGAGCTGCGATACATATCTACATACATACTTCATGTTACATGAAGTATTCTGCCTACAGCACCACCAGCACATCTCTGCACTTTTTCTCTCTCTTCTGCACGAAAAATGCGCATAAAATATATTCGCTGTTATTTTGTCACAAAATGCCGCGTTAAGCGTATAAAGATTGAATCATTTGAACTTGAGGACTGACGAAGAATAATCCCGTCACAAATACCCGCTATGTCACAGCTTGGAAAAGTAGCAGGACGTATTGTACTCCGTTGAAATAATTTATGCATAACATTGCAAAGTTAATCGAATGTGATGTTCTACGGAAATTCATAAAGCTAATTTCCTTTCGGAGTTCCTTATACATATGTACGTACATAGAGTAACAGTAACAATATTATTGTTTATCAACAAGTTAAAGATAGTCGGTGGTCGATAAGAGGAAACTCGTTTACGTAACATACAGCCACACCTCCTGTCGCCTCGCGCATGAGATAGCAACGTGACCAATCAATCAAAGTGATCAAAGCTAAAAAAATTCCATCATAAAGCTTTTGGTAATCCAGTTCGGTCCAAACATTCTAATGACAAGTGTACAAAACGAACGTGTGATTTTCAAGCTGTACAGTCAACACTCGTAAAGAGAAGCATTTGCTTGGTTAAGGTTGGGTACAATAAATAAGCAGGGTTTCATGCGCATTTTAGGTAATAAAAACTTGAGTAATTCATACGAGAAGGACCACTTTTGGGTCTCCGGTTCTGGTTAGAATGACTTACTTGACATAAGGAGTTAGTCGTTGCTTTTGTTGAAATATGAAATTTCGTAGCTGGGTGGATGTAGGTCTGATGATGTCTAGTCTGAGTGCGAGAGCTTGTCTAAAATCCATACCTCCGCCCATGGCTTGATTTGTCCTGCAAGTTGAAAAATATACAATTCATTAATTGGCAAGCTCCATATAAAATATGAAATATTAATCGAAAATGTAAGATACAATTCTATGTGCATAGCACTCTGATTTTCATCATTACACTTTCTTTTGCGTTATTTTTTTTCATTGAATTTTTTGCATTCACTTTGCGGTACGATTCCATTCAGTTGACTTCAACTTTTGACACTCGAAACTCTGTGTACATAAATACACAGAGAATGTTTAGCATCGCAGACATGAGCCCAAGTAGTGCATATTGCACAGTACATACATACTACATAGGCAGAAACGTGTTAGTTGACCAAGAAGACGTTGAACCATGCCGAGTGGGGAAAAGAGGTTGTGATTTGTGGTGATAGGCGATGAGGCCTGACAGCGGATTTAGTTTGATTGAGCGAGTGGTTGAGTGAATGCATGATCCCCGTCATCGCCATTCGACATGAAAGGGGAAGATAAAGGAATACAAAAGGAGAGACGAGGCAGGATGTCCACTTGGACAGGACACAGTAGAGTGGAATACATAAAGTCATGAACCGACAAAGCAGGAATCACGTTCTGACCATCTGATGCTTACATCAGGAATTAAGGATGCAACCTTTGGTCCTGCCTGACGCTATAGGCAGCATACCCCCTTCTCTCCTCTGGCCACACACGATTAAGATAAACTCTGACTCTACCGACTGCTTGCGTAAGCTCATGTTCCTAATCATGCCCTTCAAGCTTAAGACCTTGAAATAGAGCATTAAGGCATGAATCACCTGAAAAAGGGTACAAATGCAGGGCACAAAATGGATTCACCCCATATAAGTTTAGTTCGGAAGGACTTAAGCAAGAAGTGTGTAAAATATCGCGTTGATATATCGCGCCTGTCCCTGAACTTCACTGCCAAGTGCAATGTCGTTTACTAGTAAGGTCTCGAACGGATGCTTTCAACAAAAATTCTGACTTTGAATAATGCAAATGTTGAAAATATTCTAGATCAAAGTCCTTCAAAATATCGTTATTGATTGGTAAGATGTATTAGGCTTGGGAAAAGAAAGTAATTAAGACTCCAGAATTCATGACAGAAGGTTAACAAGCTAAAAACCTTGGCCCTGTGTCCTGTGTGTCCGTAGGGGACAACATGAAATTGGCTCAATAGGCGTCAGTCGTCTGAGCATCTGTAGTGTAATAAGCGTCCCTAAGTTTATTACGAGGAAAACTTTGGTATAATTACGTATTGCTCCAAAGAATAGGGCAGCTGAGGCTGGGCTTCTCTATGTACATATATGTATATGTAGGCATGCGTCAAGCTCTTCTGAAGGAAAGACATAAACTTTTATTTACTTTGTTTTAAAGACATTAGAAGAGATGCTGAAATTATAAAAAAGTCCCAAAGTCCCATGTGCCCCTTCTCGAGTTATTACATTCTCTGAAATGCTTGTAGAGATACACGGAACTCGGAATTAATGCAAGACAAATAGGAAAAATGTTCGCTAGACAGCTCGTCTCCATCTCCATATGATCTAAGCAATTTCTTGGAAAAGTCATGAAAATGAAATGCGTTGACATGCTAACTTCAGTGTTCGGTATGGAAGAGCCGAACTGGGTCGTCAACTTATCCCACTTGTGATTTGGACAAACATCTATTCT
This sequence comes from Ceratophysella sigillata, assembly GCA_034693865.1. Taxonomy (NCBI): domain Eukaryota; kingdom Metazoa; phylum Arthropoda; class Collembola; order Poduromorpha; family Hypogastruridae; genus Ceratophysella; species Ceratophysella sigillata. The sequence goes on from JAQFXY010000129.1 coordinate 39,675, forward strand.
TTGCATCTAGGTCAGCAAAAACTTTTGATTTATGGAAGCTTCGAACAGGAGTTACTCAATACAATAACTTTACTGCATAAATCATGTTCATGAAAACATGAGTATTTATATGACTGAACGTTTACGTGGCTGCTCACAGCGAGTTGGCAAAGCATTGATACTACGCCAAAGAAACGCGTTGCATTCATATTGACCCATAGCAGCTTTGAACAGAAATGGGACAATGTGATTTAAATACATACATGAGGATATGAGCTCCCATCACACTGTGAGCAACTTTGTATACATATATATATACATAATTTATGTACAAGCACATAGTGTAAAATAAAATACATAAGTTTGTCAGAGAAAGTTGTTGTAAATGATAGAGGAAGGGATTGCTTACAATTCTTGGACTTCATCTCCCTTGCCGCAGAACTTGGCAAGTTCGTCAATAGCCTCAGTTTGGATCACAGTGGAGTCCACGTCGAAGCAAATGGCATTGGCGGATCGCCAAATATTTTTCGCTTGATTCAATTGGTTGTTCATGGTGTGATATTTAGTAATTTGTAGTACTCGACTAGTCCTGGAAATAAAACGTATTTTCCGTTACTAGTTTTTACTGATTGTAAAGTATTTTAGATAATTTGGGAGCGAGCACTCTGAGAAGCGATCTGGGTGACGCTCTGAGAGGAAAGGACAGATTCAAGGAACGAGCTCGGTCTTTTCAATGAAAGAGACAATCTTGTAATTCCACATAGAAATTACACGAGTTACTTATGAAGTTGGTTACTTACGATACGAGTTACACACAACCCCCGCTCAGTCCCAATAATTGTAAACACTTACTCAGGCCGCTGGCCGGAATGCCCAATCAGAGGCGGAATCAGGCGACCAACCCCTGGCCACAACCAACCACCTTCAGTCGTCTTATCATAGCTCAACGTGCCCACATGACTCTCCGCAGCATTAAGTCATAAGCTGTCCCAGCCCATCACCAGTCACCACCCTTCACTTGTGGAGCAATCACACACACTCATCCAGCCTCCGTCGCATCTGCTCTCCATGTCCAGCACTAAAAATACAATCCCTGGCTCTGTATGACATCCGAGGCACATGCAGAGCGTGGATCTTCCCCAATCAGTCAGTGACACGCTTCAGCTTCAACAACAAGATGCTCATTTCGTGGAAAGTTACAACTTTTTACACTGACTATACAAATACATTCAGCTGCCTTGGAGTGCTCTTTCTATTTTTAACATGCTGCTCCAATTAAACTGCCCTCTAGCCAGATATAAGCTGTTTCTTACAAGTACTATTTCAAGTAAATTATTGAAGGTCTAATTATTGCAAAATCTACATGATTTGAATCAATGTCCTCCAGTTTTCCTTCTTGGCGTCAATATTCAAGATCAGCTGCCAAGGATTAGTTTCATGATCTAGTCTAGTATGTTGAGCACCTACGGATTAGCGACATTAAGAATTCCTCAACTGCTTTGAATACCTACTTGAAATTATACAGTATTGCGTTGTGTTCTGTTTATCAGCAGCGTGATGGAATTCGTACGGCCACGCCCCGAATTCCATAAACTGTATGGATATTCTAATTATGGCAACATTAAGGTTCTTGGCTATGCATTTGGCGTCTCTCTTCAATAACATCAATAAATGCAAACGCAATTGAAGAGAGGCTCGGGGTAACCTCCTTTGTTGGTTTTGAAACGTATTTAATTAGATCATTTGGATCGTTTTTTGCTTGTAATATCTGACATCAAAATCTATCAGATTTCCATTAACGCACCAAAATGCTGTACAACATATTACTTTCAAAATTATAAGAAAAGCAAATTAAGAGAGCGTAAATTCGTTTTAAGTAGCTGCTACGTTGTTGTCAATGATGAATCAGTTTGACCAACAAGAAGACCAGAAATGGAATTTTATACGTACAATAACACGTGCAAACATCAAGATTTTAGTGTAACAAATAATCTTATGAGATAGGTCACACCACATATGACAATGTAAACTCGACTGCTGCGGCGGTGTGTCTGTGTTTTTCTGGCATGTACGAGTATATAACATTTATTACCATAAAACCTGTAACTTTAGGCGTTTCACAGGATGAGAAAAAAACTAGTTTACAATTATATGCACTTCTTGGATGACTTTTATTTGTTAACAAAACAAACTGTTGTTTTCAGGCACCTTCCGATCGATTTCTGCTCAACGCATGCACTTAATCGATTCATTAGCAAACTGTACTTCTAATTCCGATTCTACGAAAAAAGTGCTCGAAAATGTTTCCTGGCAAGAATTCACCCGAAAAGTTTGGCGCATTAGCACTTTTGGGCAAATCTAAGCTAACTTTACTAGAAATTCCATTCAATGCCACAATATCTAACCTAGTCTAGCATAAGGGAACGTAACCTCACCACAGTTTGAAGATGAAGGCTGGAGGTCATACGTAGAAAATAGATTTTTTCGAGACAGCTTTTTCAAGGCTACGTTTTACTAACTTATTCCCTGGGAGTATTTTCGCTATTACGTAATTGCATTCAATTCAGAATATGTATATATGCATTCATATTAACATCTCTAACTGTTTAAATTGGAACTCTTTTACAAGTCATGAAAAATAGCAATGAAATGCAGAGTTTAAAAGGATTCACAGCTGAGCTAAGCGAAAATATTAACTAGCCAGATTATGAAGAAGCTGATGCGTCAATAGAGGAATCCTTGGCTTGAAACAAAGGAATCTCACAAGCACTATTAATGTGAATTACGCACTAATCACATTTCGCCTCCGCAGCAGGCATCTGGCCTGTAAGCCTTTGTTTGATATTTAATACTGGAAATATCCGGAATATTTCATGCTGTGTATAAACAGGGAATTTATTCTGGAACTTAATTAGTTTCATCCGCTTACTCATGTACTTAAATTGATCTTATATGGCTTTAGGAAAGACCAAGGAGATTAATCAACTGAAACTCATCTAATTCGTAGCCTAAAAACTAAGTTTGATAGCAAATTTAAATGCATGAGGCACGTGAGTGTTCATTATGCAGTATGTATTTCAAATGAAGACCGATGCTGAAATTCTCCAGGCGCAGTACGTCAGTGTCTGTTGGCCTTATCTCAGTAATAAACTTTATGCTGCTGAACTTTTTAAACCATTTTCCTAAGGAAGGTTATCTTACACGAGAGCGCGTGAATTATTCTATGTATAGCCTTGTGTTTCCACGGAGAATGAATTTTTTTCAGACGAAAGCTGAACTGATCATCCGAGTACATTCCAAAATAACAATTCAGTATTATGAAGTGCATAACTTAATGATCCCTTTGGCAAAGGCCCTTTTGGCAAACAGCAACTTCAGGTAAAGCTAAAAAATCAAAGTCCTGTGAATGTCGGTGAATGTCAACTAGTATTACTCTTGAAAATATACAGAGATTCATTACATCCCTGTTGGCAAACGTGTCGAAAATTAAAGTCATAGGTTAAAAACAAGTAACGCTTAACATTAAGTGTTATTTTGGAGATTGAAAAATGTTCAACTATAACAAAAGGAAAATTGAGTTCAAGCTACTCATAGTTTGGAGCCTTTAGTTTACCATTACATTCTATAGTAATGTCAATGTTCAGCATGATTTTAATTTCCATAGGAGCTCAGTCCATGACCTTTTTCAATACCCGGTTTACGTAAAATACAACGCTACATCACACACTTTCTAAGGATCCCCATTATTATTATTATTATTGAGTTTATTGTCCAATAAATTGACCAAGGCCCTTACTGACAGTGCAGCCAGACAGGTTCCCAATAGGCAGACTATATTTCACCTGAAACGGTGTTTTACTAGAAACGTTTTTGCCAAAAAAGCATTTTCCCGTTTTGCCAAAATTGTCAAGGGACCTGCCACCAAATAAATCTGCACAAAAATCGTTATCTTTGATGCTGCAACATAATTTATGGAGCTTATTGTGTCAAACTCTACCATTCACCCAACGCCCAGTAAAACCAGATAAAACTATTTGATTTCAGTGAGACCCCTTGCGAGGCTTTAACAGCATAATCCTCCAGCAAGGAAAAGGCTACAGCGATGGAATACAATTCCAAACTTTGACTTTGACTTTGACTGCTAAATGCAGAACTGCTCCTCACAGCGATTCGACAAGCTATAAATACTTAAATCAATGAAGATTGCTGATCCCCAACCGGCATATATGCATTTCCATTGGCACAGTGGGCTATCACTGCTGGACCGATTATGAGCTTATTTACTTGGAAGTGGTAAAGTGTGGTTTGCAGCTTGCGGTCAAAGTATGAATTATGATTTGTCGACTCCAACTGTTTTTCCCCTCTACCTGTCGCCTCTTTCAGAGTTTGATTATAATTCGATTGAGGTTAGGGTTTTTTCAAAAATATGGACGACTTTGACGATTTCGGAAAACCTAACCTAACACGAATACATAATGAAACCGTAGTGAAGGTGACGTAGTAGTATGTGCTAATCCTTACTTAAACCCAGTTTGCAGTCCCACAATTTATTTAAAAACTCATTGACGCGTGCAAGAGGGAAGAGCTCGCGTCCTGTCCTGTGTGCATAATACTGTAGGTATCCCGACAAGAAGAGTTGATGCATTTCAGCTTCAGCCTAGCCAACCGATTTTTCGTCTATTATATTGGAATGCTAGAAGCTTTACAGACTTTTTGTAGCCTTTTCATTCCATAATATTATGCAGGCGGATGAACTAATCACAATTCACGGTGAGAATGGAAACCTGATAAAACCTTCAGATGACTATCGATTTTTCTGGGTCTTACACTATTTCCCGTAAAACAATAGCAAAACAAACCAGAAAGAAAATGATCTCGTTGCTACTTTGAAGACATGGCTTCTTTTCGATCAGTCCTACAGGTATATCAGGTAATTCCATTGGTGCTATTTGGCCCGTTGCTTAATGTCTCGTCTGCCTTCTTACCAATAATGACGCCAGTATTTAATAGGAAAACCAATTAAGAATTGTCTGTAATGTTCATTGTAAACACACATGTTACACGTTACACGACTACACACATACTTTGAATAGTGTGATAATGCAGGGCAGAAATTGCCGAACATAAATTAACTACAAGAACGATGTTCTAAATTGTTAATTTAGATTTGTTATTTTAAATTAATGTTTAATTGCATTCAAAACACACATACTACTTGTCCGTATCATGTAAAGGAATTTCTTTAAAACATGCATGCATGCAGACTATATGTATAACTAAATAGTTTTTAGGATTCTGGTCCAGGCTGTCACCGCGTCATTAAGTACTTGACCTTGAAACAATACTAGTAAGAATTGAGTTCACTTACAATTTACATATAAAGTTGTTCATAGACTTGAGATGTGTTTAATATACTGGGAACTTTCACAAACAACGGTACATGCCTTTGCAAGGCAACTCACCACCGATGTGCCGCTAGTGAATTAGGAATGTTATTGTAGTCCCTTGAGTGTCGTAGTGGGAAGAATAGCCAAAGCTCTATTTTTAGCTGAGTTAGCACAAATACGAACGAACACGATGTTCACAAAATTTCTGCAGCCTGAATGGGACTTGACACTAATACAAATGAATTGAGAAAGCAGGAAGAGAAGGACAACGAACCAAGGTCAGATTATAAACGTGCAAAATAACACACGTCACTATTACACAAATGTGCATATACTCTAACATATATGTATGCAAGCCATATGCCAGCAACCCGCTATTATTGGCTTGTGTCTGCTTTTATACTCGGAATCGGAATCGGAGTAGAAAAACGACGGAAACGGGAGTTATTCCAAAGACACATTGGCAGTGTTACTATGTATAATGCTTACGTGTATTGTAATGTAAATATGGCCTAGCTCGTTCAATGTGAATTAAAATCAATTACTAATACGAATGAGGCGTTACACACGCACACGCCCTCCTATTTATTATCTCCACTGTACTACGTCAAACCTGGATTAAATTGAACCTTTTGTAACCAAAATCTAATTTAAAATCGGATTTTACGAAAATTCGCTGCTATTGAACCTTTAAACAGGCTATTTATATTTATTTCATGAATTGATTAGTAAGCAAATATTTGACTCTCATGTATGTACGTACACAAATCACCTAATGATTGGAACATCATTCTTATCATGAAAATATGTAGTTGCATGGCAGTGGCTAGACTTTGGAAACTTTTACGTTTGGTGACAGTGACAGCGGCCAATAAGTTCTGTGTTCTATGTGTTTTGTGTTCCCATGTATATACACGAGCGTACTTACATAACACGCAAAGATAAGCCTTTTTGTGCTATTCCAAATAATAGAACAAATTCAGCTCGAGAATAGGTAAGAGAACGCTCTTGTCAATCAACATCACAATCATAAGTTGCGTCCTTTACCACACCACTCCCTCCTCGTAATCTTGGTAAAAGACGTGACTTGAGAACACATGCATTTGCGGCATGATTCCTGGAATGATCTCATAAATAAATATTGACTTTGATCTCTGATATAATAAGAGAAAAAGTGGCCAGGCAGACAATCAGGCAACTGCACGTGGTTTGGCAATGGGGGTTGGGTTCATGTTTCTCAACGAAACTGGGTTGATTGACAGAATGAATTGAGAGCACGCTTTCTGGTCATGCAACTCATGGAATAAGTCGTGGTGGGTCGTGGACGGAATTATCAGGATTTTGCAAGAGGCTAATAACAGCTTCTGCAAAATTTCCATTGAGTTGCATAAGAAAAGAGTTTGGTTCAAATAGCCCGAGTCTTCTGCTCTCTTGGGATCAGACTCGTTTCTTATTTACTAATACAGTTCCAAACCAGGTCACTGGATTTCATTTGTATACTAACTCTCTACGGATTAGTTTACGTAACTACGTAGCTCCTGCAAAGACATGGATAGAGATTATGAAGCGGATCTAATATTTAACTACATATAGGTAAATTATCAAAGTACTGTAATCGCCTGAGGATAAGTGGAAATGGGCATATTTGAACAATAAATCATACACACAACTAAAACGCGCTATCCAATTACTTCTTGCACTGAACTTGAACTGTTTCGTTTTTATTATACTCAAATATAAAAATGGAAAAATATTCTCATGGCTCATTGACTTGTAGCCAAAAGCTACAAAAGTAGAAAAGGCTATAATACCTACATACATTTTAAAAGCAAACAATAAAAAACCTTTGTGCTATCGCTTGGAGCAAACTATAAGATTAGTGTGGAGTGAGTATATCATGCAGTTTAAACTTGCCAAATTGGTAAGTGGAAAAATATGGAAATATGCAAAGTGCGCAGTTTGACTGATTACAATATGGTTTGTAGTTTAAGATTTGAACCTTTTAAACAGACTAAGGGTTCTCAACATACAGAGTTTAATTATACTTGTGACTTAAATGTGTTGGATTTTGAATTTTTCATATAACTAAATCAGTGTAACACTAGCATTCACCCTTTAACCTTTAACATGAACGAGCTAAATTTAGACTTAAATAAGTAGGAAAAGTAATGGTTAGTAACGAATACAGATAAGGATTTACACACAACTCATACTTGAATACTATTGGAGATATCTTCAACGCGTGTCAGTTCTTGTCTTCAAGGGCCCGAGAGACTTCATATACCTGCAAAATATCAATGAATAGTTTAGATTATGCAATTTGCAATTTCATCAATCATCACTATATACAATAGGAAAGTTAAAAGACAAGCTACCGTTGTTTGATCTTTCGAAAAGCATCCGACGTAGACCGAGGTTTGCCGCTTTCCCATTCCAAGAAGACGTGGAGAAGATAGCTGAATGTTTCGGGACTGAGGAATATTCGATAAGATTTCACCGGCTTTCTCTTTTGTATAACTTTCAGCTGTCAAACGAATGATCTCCACGGAACCAAAATGCAAGATGAACAAGTCTGGTGACTTATAGGCTGTTAATATATATAAACAATGTGTGATTTATGGTTTTACTCAACTGAAACCAGTTTTTACATTCGAATATGGTAATGATCTACAGCAGACAAGATAATATACATACATATATATCATTGGGATAAATATTTCAAATCTTGCAAATCTTACCAACATCAACAGGTAGCTTCGACCAAACGACCTCTAATTCTCTGCTACGTCTACCGAATGAATCTGTAAAAATTCCAACGTCCGAGAAACACAACAAGTATTCACGAGCACTGCCAGGCTTAGCCTGACCCTGAAGAGGAGAATCCAATGAAACGTCCAATATTGCAACTGGATAGTTGGCAGAATTACGGCACGTAGTTTTCACATATAATAGAGATTCGTCCGCTTCATCAAGGAATTCTATACAACATAAACGGCTTAAATAGACTGAAAACTGAAACGAAACGTAATAATAATAAAATTAATGTTTGTATTCTGAGGTACAACTCACCTTCAACCGTGAAATTATTAAGATCCAATTCAAAGATTTTATCACTACCATAGATGACAGAGCTTGGAGTAATTACAATGCATGTTACACTTTGCGGGGTTCTTAGACTCAGCTTCTGAACAAAACTATCTTTTTCCCAAAATAGAATATTCAACGTCTTCATAGTGGCCACCACCAACACTATCTGGTCCGAACTAGTTCTTCCCACACGAAGCAGGTCACAGGAATCCTGATCAGCCAACATTTGAAGTTTGATTTTGGGTTTCGATGATTGCGTCGCCTCGACACACGTTCTCAGCAATCCCAAGTGAACTAGACCCAAACGGCGATCCTTGCCTATGGACATAATTATGCAAAGAAAATAACATTTTAATAATTATTAATATTAGCTAAGATCCGCAAATATCGAATCGAAGCAGATAACACCTAATAATATTCACCTTCGGTCACCAAGGCATAGTTGATGTTCGTGATGAATTCGATGTGATGAATAGATCCAACACCATCAATCTTGATCGGGTAATTTGAATCTTCTACGGATCTGGTTGCATAGAGTCCATCCTCGCATCCAAACAGATAGAGGTCATCGAAGACATGCTTTACACAATTTACGTACAATTTCTGAGCCCCATCCTGCTTGAAAATGAGTGACTTGGAAACACCCTTGGTACTGGAGTCGGACAATTTCGTCAGAACGTCACTCAGCTGGAGCAAAATACAGTCTTCCTTCTGGACGGTCACTAAGGCTTCAGGCTGCGCTACGCATGCTGTTTCCAGATGATTTTGATATTTAATATCATATTGAAAGATGTCCTGATCTGGGTGAGGATGCTCATTTGGAGTCACAACATTGTTATGAGTTATTGCACTCTGGAAAAGAAAGAATACAATTTACAATGGTAGAGATCAATACAAAACCCCAACTGCAAATTCGGTTTCTTAAACATAAATTATAAAACAAGAAAGCCATACCGACTGCGCTTGGCCTTCTTTTTCTCTCCCAAAAATCATTTCCGCAATTGTTTTCTTCTTCTTCGACAGAGACTCATTCTGGTGTTGTAAATACTCGATCAACTTCGACTGTTGATCTACAGTGGCTTTGAATTTAATCTCATTCTCATGGTTCTCGCGACTTAGTGTGACCAGCCGGGTCTGGAGTGCTTGTAGCCTAGGAAAAAAAGTTTGTTTACGAATGCTAGTAATCCTGGTGCTTAATTCATATTAATTATAAACAGGAATCGAATTGATGTTTGCTGGATGAAAAATACAAATAACTACACTTACTCTGATTCACAAAATCTAACTTTTCGGGTAGCGTCGTTAAGACTATCAACCAGCATTGCGTTGTCCTCCTTTAGCTCAATCGCCTATCAATGAAATTAAATGATTTAGTGAATCACACAACAAAATAAGCTATGTAATTATTTACAATGTTAGCTAAGCATAAAATAGCTTACTGAAGTTATCTGACGAGAAGCCTGTTCTTTAATAAGTAGATTTTCACTTCGTTGGTTATCCAACACTTTTGAGATGCAGAGTCTTGTGGCTTCCGCTTCAGTGTACCTGCTAGTTATCATGTCCAGCTGATCTGACAGATTACTGTTAAGCTTCTGAAATAGCGCTACTTTTTCCGTTAGGGCATAAATCTTGACGTCCTTCTTACTTCCAACAAGGTTGATACTTTTTTCGAGATCAGAGAATTTCTTCTCAGCAAGTATTTTTGAATCGACAGCAGCTCTTAATTCATAGTGAACAGCTTCAAGATCGTCTCGAGCTGCCACCCACGCTTTTGTGTATTTAGCCCTGATTTAAAAAAAAAATTAAATGAAACTTTAAGCTAAGCTTTAATGAGGATGAGGTATGAAAGCAATTACGGGTCTTTACTTTGTATCAGTCAACTCGTTAATTAGTGCACACTTCTGCACAATTGCGCCTTCGAATTCCTTTAGTTGGTCTTCCAGAACGATGCAGGCGTCCTTCAGCACTTTTATGTTCTGCAGACAAATTTTCAAATAAAAGTATAGAATACCTCTAATACAGCGCACATTGGTACTTTTCAGAACATAAAATAATAAGTACCGTTCTTAAATCAGAGATCTTTCTGTCCTTCGACTGCAGTATACGTTCTTGTTCTTGAATCTTATCATCCTTTTTACCTAGTGAAGCAGCAGCTACTTCAAGCTGGCCGATTTGAGCCAACGACTTTGCATGATCTGAAAGGTTTTAAAAATACGAATTTGGTACAAGTTATTAGTAAATATTTCTATAGGATAATATAGGTAGTAATGGTAGTATACTCAAAAGAAGGTACAAACCGGTTTCTAGTTGATTAATCTTCTCCTGAATTGCTCTAGCTTCCTGCTCTTTCTCAGATGCTTTGCACTTGTACTGAACTATCAAGTCAGCGTCCTCAGCACATTTAGACTCAAGTTTCCCAATTATCTGTTCAAACTGATTTGCTTTGTCATGTGCTTCTGTCCTCTGAGTCTGGAGTTGACTGCACTTTGATGCCAAATTCAAGTTTTCCTGAGTTTCCTTGGATAATTTAGTCTCCAGCTCGTTTCGTTCCCGTGTCACTATTCTGAGATCAACCTTAACGGAGGCTAACTGCTTATCCAGTTGGTCATTGGACTTCTCCAGCTCCCTCGATTTCTGTCTTTGAATTATAAGAGAGTCTTTCGTCGAATCTAACAGAGATTGACACTTCTCCAGTTGATCCTTTAGTGTTTTCGCACTGCCACACTCCATGTCATGTCTATGCTCCTTCTCCAAATACTCCTTCGTAGATTCAAAGAATTGAGACTTCTAAAAATATAAAAATGTATTTTAGAAGAATTCAAATGATAGTTCCACGAATCGCGAAAGTATCTGAATCGGTTCTCACTTGCTTATCGAGGGAATTCAAAGACTCTTCAAGTCTTGTCACAATTGAATCCAATTCTTCTATCTTCTTCTGTTTATCATTTGTTTCATTGGACGCCACCTCTAGACGATTACTCAACCGGAACTTTTCTGATATTGATTTTCTTAGTTTCTCCTCTGTTTGACTTTGGTTTTGTACAATATTGTCTTTCTCTTTTTGAAGCGACTGATACTTTTTAAGTAAAACGTGCATGGCATCTTCCATCTGCTTTATGGAATTATTGTAGTGCTTACTTAGAATTTTCATTTCGTCTAGGGTGGACTGACGGGAATTCCGGGCTTCCTCTAGTCGACCGTTTAGTGTAGATATGTCCGCATTCTTAGCATCAATTAAGTCGGACCACTCCTCTTGTTTTTTAGCCATAGATAGCTTGATTTCCTCAATTTCGGTTTTATGTTTATTTGTTAGAGCGTCAATTCTGGCGCTAGACTCGTTGGAGTGCTCATCCAAATGAGCTTCTAGTCTGGATAAACTCCCTCGGTATTTCTAAAAGAACAAAACAAACACAGCCATGTATAAGAATTTGAACTTTAACAATTTCAGAAATAGGTTGTATGTTGTTTATCTACTAATATAAGCCATACCTTTGAAAAGCTTTGTTGAATGTCTCCATTATGCTTTTGTGCTTTCAACGCTTCGCTTTGGTATTTCTGATTTTCTATACGTAGAGACGAAACGGTCTCGTCTAGTTGAGTTATTTGCCGATCTCTCTCGAGTGTAAGGGTCCTCAATACCTGTATCTCATTTCTGAGCTCTATAATTTTCCGCTCCTTAACTTCTGAATCTGGATCTAAATAATTTTTCGAGCCCGTATCGGTAGATCTTCTAGTTGGCTTCTTTGGCGTAGACTCATTCTTTGAGGACTGAGACGAACTGCGATCTACTGTACGAGGAGGAGAAGGTGTGCCGACGGGATCAGGGCTTGGTAATACTCGCTTTGGTTGTCCTAGGACTTTCCGTACTTGGGGTGAATTGACGAATGCACTGCGTGTTGAAGGCTATACGCAAAAAATTTGAGTTGTTAAATGATGAAATTGAATGTATTCATTAACTTATACCTGCGTTCGAAAATCTTAAAAACTTTCTGGATACTGTTCTATCTAACCTGTGATCTTAGTTAATTCCTTCAACCGAAATTAGTTATATAATTTTTCATTTGCAGATACATAATAAAAAATAATCATGCATATTATTTCTCTATCTCTCGAGCAGCATAACTCCTTTGGTACTTTTGAAGGGAAAAACGACGAAGAGGTTTTTTCTTGCTTTTTGGAGGGGCTTCATTCGTTGAAGTTACGGAGACAATGATATTAGGTACAATATCAGGGAACACAAATGACATTTTCCTGATTGTCAACCCGTTAGACAAGTCATTTATTAAAATACTTAATTGGAAAAGTATACATGCTCATGTAAATAAGTTTCATGGTCGCGTGTCAGTTTTAACGAGCCAGAGCTGGTGGGATAGCTTCAGTTGGAGCTTAGAGTTAGAGCTTGGAAGGAAACTTAAGTACCAAGTCCGATGTCCGAGGCCTCAAGCTGCCTTTGCTTACTTACATGTACTGTACATATTGCATAAGGCCTCGGACTCGAAGGTTGGGTTCCGAAAGCTGTTAACAAAGGTGTATTATTTGTAGTAAGTACTTAATCCGTGGTCGGGACCGGAATTCTAGAGTCTTATTAGAATCCCAGCTTCAATCGTCCCCGTGCCTAACGTTACACACGCAATGTAACCGCGTCTTCTCGAGGCCTCGGACTTGAAACTTAGGAATCGGAGGCTATAACAACGCACTCCTTGAAAGTGTTTAGTCGGAATTTACAAATGGTTTTATTGCCGAGAACCGAGAATGCAGAACTCTAATTCGCGGTCATAAGACATTGACATTGACGTTAATAATAGGATAGGTATTTCTTAATTTACTTTTAATCACGCAGTTCGAGTGTACAGAAAATATGCTGCTCATATGATAGAGATAGTAATAAGCCATGACCGAGTGTAACAGTATCTAAAGCCATGACCGAGTGTAACAGTATCTACTCTATATCTCTTATGTCGTAAATCAACGTCCACCATCAACTGACACGTTTTAAAACTGAAATCAGCCTTAGAAATACTCAACTTCAATATGTAGTAAAATAAAGGTTCATGTGGCATACTGTGTCATGCAGCTAGAATGCAGAATTTTGGGAACTGGTGTCTTGTACTTACAAAAACTCGAACGATTGAGCAACTTTTTGAGAGAATAAAAAGTAGCTGCAGTGAGCGGCCGGATAGTAAAAGTAGCTTGGGTTGGGAACGGTGCGCGTGCTTCTAAGTCCATCTTCCTCACACATGTTAGCAAACACTTGTTTCACGAACTTTACGAATAAATGACCCGAGCAAAAGTTGTTGTACTCATTCAGAGAAGCAACTTAGGCTTCTATAACTTTTCTCTTAAGATTCAGGTTGAGGTCAAGGGTCAGGCCAAAATTGTCATCTTTGCACTTAACCTGTGACCTGAACCTGACAATTGAGAGAAAAGTTCTTGAAACCTAAGTTATTCATAGCGCAAATCTTTGGTAATAGGTGTGAGGAAAAAGACTTTCCGTGCACACTGTTTGCTTAACTCCAACCGATGACCTAATAAATTATGCGACATGCGACCCACATGACATTTGACATCAGTAATAAGTAACGCAATATTGCCCACCAATGACAAGCAAGTTAGAGAAGCATTCAAACTAACCCTGACGGAGGAATTGTGAAGAGTTGGACTTTTTGGTGTTGAGCCCGCAAGTCCACTGTCCGTCCGACTCGCCACGTCCTTCTTTCTTTTGGTTGGGGTGGTGGAAGGGGCCGGAGGTCGATCCTTGCCCTTGGGTTCCATCCTCGACTCTTGACCTCAGAGTCCTAGGTTGGTGCAGGCCTTAGGTCCTTGTCCAGACCTTGAACAATGTTCCTACGCGAATCCCAGGAAGAAGTTAACAAACCTAACTCAACCCCAACTCAGACACAGACCGATGACCGATAGCGATGGCAGAAGAGCAGACAGCAGAGCAGAGCAGAGGCGAGAGCTTTGGTCTTTTCAAACCGCCAACGGAAAGCAAATCGAGTGGCAGAAGCAGATCGCAATAACCCACCCACTTCCACCCACCCACTCCTTCACCACAACCGGGCTCTTGTGTGGGCATTGCCTTGGGAGTGTGGGCGTGGGTTTTAGTATCCAGGCAAAACAGTCCTTTCCCTCCATCCACTCTAAGCCCGCGAAAGACCATGAATACCACGTATCATATTCCATAGCACGTGAAGCAGCATCTTGAAGTCTCAAATAATATGCCATGTGGGGTACGTATGGTATATTACCTCAATATCACGGGAAAGGATCTTGCCGTTTTTCAATACGTTATAATGGGAAGATTTGGAGAATGAGAAATGTGGTAAGTATGGTTTTTATTTTCATGAGACTAGACGGTACAACTTTTAAGTCCTTGGCTTTCACTTTGTCATTCTCGATTTCAACTAATCCGGGAATTTCACGAGATTTTTGAGCCCGGATGATGATTTGGTTTTAGACTTCGTATGTACGTACCACAAGTAAAACGACATGGAATCTAAATTCGCCCCTTTATTTTATGCAGTCTAACAATTTTGGATTCACGGTTGATGATGCGCGCTCGATGTTCATGAAAACAGCTTTCTTTGATGTGCATTGCAAGTTGCAAGTTTGCATCGTGAATGAAGAATTTGACTTACAATTAATATACGTACATTAGCCTGCTTCAAGTAAGGGCACATCTAGCACGAAACCCCCAGTTTTGCTGCTGTCATGGGTTTATTAGTATGAGTTTATTATATTTGGCCGAAAATATTAACATTCGGGGTTGCGCAAGGGGGTCAAAAATTGGCAAAAATATAAATAAAAATAAAAATCCTAAAAAATAAATAAAAGTTACTGATCCATTAATGTCGTATTAACAGCTAAAACAAGTATTGGTAGTGATACCATTTTGGTAGATCACCTACTCCACTGCAGTAGTAGGTGCTCTACCATTTTTATTTCCCCCATTTTGGTAGATCACCTACTGAGGTGCGCGTGGATTGCGTAGGTGACCTACTTTTATGTATTCCATATATAGTACAACACAATACTACTCATCATATGCACTATTCATTTAAGCGCAATGTATAGCCTATTTATTTATTTATTTCTATTTACTAAAAAATAATTCTTGAGGTTGAAAATGCAGGTAAAATTGTTTGAGAAAAAATGTGCATCCTTGTGTAGTATCTACATACATATATATGACTTACCGAAAGCTTTCTTAAAACACAAGGGTTTACTCTCAGTTGAAGTGCAAAAATGTGTAA
Source organism: Ceratophysella sigillata (assembly GCA_034693865.1). NCBI lineage: Eukaryota > Metazoa > Arthropoda > Collembola > Poduromorpha > Hypogastruridae > Ceratophysella > Ceratophysella sigillata. Next base: position 55,381 of record JAQFXY010000129.1, read on the forward strand.
AAGTCCGTGACGGTATCATTTTTGACAGTGAATTACGAGAATATAACCGAAAATGCAAGGGTAGTAGAAAGATTAACTTTCCGTTGTTGCAAAGGGCTGCCAAACATTTTCGGCAATTCGCATCTTCGTTTTATAATTTTAGTTTTATAGTTTAGTTTTTTAAATATTAGCATAGTATGCTTGCTTATCCTTGGAATTAGGGTGTTTATAATTTGATTGCTTTTTGGCTAATTATTTAATGTGTATTTGTATATTTCCTATAGATAGATTTATTCGTCCTGCTAACCATAATAATTATTATTCGTAGCTTTCATCCTGATTTGAACGTCATAAATATAGATTATTTATCATATTACTTGCAGGATTGCATTTTCAACCTCAAAAATCATTTGCATTGCACACTCAAATGCATAGTGCATATGATGGGTAGTATTGTGTTGCACTATATATGGAATACATAAAAGTAGGTCACCTACGCAATCCACGCGCACCTCAGTAGGTGACCTACCAAAAAGAGA